>PQVD01000843.1:0-42643 GCA_003012265.1 Setaria equina | reverse complement strand
CTTCAAGGCCTCAAAAAAGTCAAAATTTGAAGGATAAGCTGTAGTTTCCGTTCGTGGATAACTTATAAAACCCTGTAAAACAGTACATATGATGGAGCATAATGATAAGTGTCATAAAACATAGAAAGCTTCCCAATTACAGAAATGATGTAATCAAGGGAACTAAAATTTTAGATATGACCTATGACGAGGGACTTGTCAAATCCGTTCTAAGCAGAGTTGCATATCTCAACATCAACAGATAGAAATCCCCATTTGAATGAAATATTAGGCAAACTTCGAAACATATCAAGCAATCTTGAAAAGGAAATTATAGGCATATATAAAAATCTTTAAGGAATCAAAGATTATTAAAAAAAAGCAAATTTACCCGAGTGTATAAATATTCTGCAGCACTCATAGTCTGTGACGGACTAAGACCTAGACCACTGCTAGATATCCTTAACAATTCAACAGTATTGAGAGCTGAAGGACGGTCTTTTCGGAATTCCGAACTGCTTACATCAACAATAACACCTTCCTTTTGCTTCTAAAAAATCTATGGACAGCAAACAAAACACAGTTTAAAATCTGACAAAATTTAATTGATGCAATATTAATACAAAGACCAATGTACTATATAAAACGACAGACTAAACAAAGGAGAATAATAATACTCAGAAAAATAAAAATTGACAAACTTTAATTCGATCAAAGAACAGCTGACAGACGTCCTTATCAAATATATGGCCTCTGGCATGAGCTGGTTTTAATTTTTCACCTGCTGAAGTTTCGAAGACTGTCTAAAACTTTTTCGCACATCAAAAACATGTTTCTAACTATCCAAACTTGACAGTTTCCCGTCAAACATGAAAAAAACTAGGTTCTACTAATCTAATGAAGTAGAAATAGATTTAAAAAAAAAAAACACAAAAAAAAGTTACCTCTAAGACCCAATATGGTTCTGGCTTAAATTGTGTAATCAAATCGTGACGAGTTACGCAAAATCCCAATGTTGGTGTCTGGCATGGACCAAATGATATGGTTGTGCTATCGAGATCACCGTACTTACCCTAAATTAAACTAGTGTGAGGTTATTATTTCCTCTTAAACAACAAACTTGTATAAAATGAGAAGTAAGAAAACATATAAAGTTTTAATTAAATTTCCAAGAACACTTGTCATTAAGCTTTACTAAATTTAAAAATTTAGAGATTGCTGATGATTCTTTACCATGCCCTGAATTCATTAAAAAGTTGAAGTGAATGAATATAATATTATTCAACGGAAACCTGAAAATAACGCGTTTGAAAGCGAGTAAAAGCACAGCCAATCCTCAAATCTAATTCTTGCCGAGCATCAACAGATAAGCTTTCATTGATATTAGGGCGACCAAGACCCCGCATAGCTGCCTTGATATCTTTTGCAGTGATAGCCGAAAAATGAGCCCTGAAAAGAATTCGTTTCAGCTTGCAACGCTATTTTAACGAGAAATAAATTATCCACTTAGGCTTAGAAATCCCAGAAAACTAGTTTCGAAGAAAATCAAAAAATATACCTATAAACATTTTTCATAATGTCTCCTGTTCTTGGTTTTTTAATTGAATTTTTGACTGCTTCAATCACCTGTCGATTCAAAAATCAGTAAGTTAGTACAAAAAATAGCGTTAAATATAGAAAAAAACAATGAACAACATTTGGCAGTATCAATAAGCTGATCAACACATCAAAATGCACATTACCTTCTTCAAGAGAACGAAGTTTTTAATTTCAATTTGATTCCAAAATTCCAAGCATCTTATTGTGAGAATCGGAGTAGTTTCCCAAGAAGATACTTTCATTACCAAAAACTAATTTCAAACAGCTGACTAGGCGATAAGCATATGATGAAAATTACTGTGATGATTCGGAAGCAATATCTAACACTACATGAGTTAGGACTACTGAATCCTGAAAAGTTATGGAAAAAATACCAACTTCGAAGCAAATATTCTCTCCTTCTTTATCGCAATCTAACCATAAGACTAGGAAATCACATCCTCTTGCTTCCGAAGCGAGATACTGTAAAAGTTATTTTGTTATAAGAGGAAAGAATAAAATATCTATTTTTGTATAACTGCGGTGTCATCATTAATGATGGAAATTTCGTGCTACATTACTTTCTTGTTAATCAAGAAAAATTTTTTTAAAGATATTATCTGCTTCATCGATAAAAAGCGTTAACTAAAGAAAAAATTTGATTCTAATATATTTCCAATTATCTCCTCCCGTCTTCCTGCTCCTTTCCTGTTCTCCCTTCCTTTACCTCTAATATAATAATTTAAAAAAAAAGATGTCTCAGTCAATGGACTAAATACAACTCAGCGCTGAAGCTTTTTCCAGGAATTACTGTAATTGTAATAAAAATGATGACGGATAAAATAAAATAAAATATAGTATATAAAAATCAGGAAATCTATTTAATGAAAAGTTAGTGACCTCATTCATCCGCATTTTTGGATTCGCCTCTTTTTTGGCAGTTGGTGATGAAAACAATTGAATCGGATCAACTTTTTCCCAGTTATTCATTTTTGATGGAAAATCCAAACACATCACATGGCCGCATGTACTTGTCACCTAAGATAAGTTGAGCACTCATTTTTACTTCAGTCATAATTACAATAATTTCCACTTAATATTTATTCATAATTTTCAACCTTGAAGCGGGCCGACTTCCCCTGGAATTCTCCATAATATTCCGAAATTGAGCAAACATTGTTCCAACCTTTAAAAATAATGAAAATAGTAGTCGGCATGATGCAAAATAAAGAAAACAATAATAGGGAACAATGATGATCCTAGCATAGATTTTAAAATCTTTGACTGTATTAAAACTTGTTTAAAAACAGAAGAATCGGAAGACATGACAAGTAAGATACAGTGACCAAGAATAAACGTTGGAAGGAACAGAAATGAGTAGTATCATACCTTTCCTTTTCTCTACTTTGCCATCTGAAAGGAATTTTGCAATGGATTCCGCAAGCATAGGCTTCTCGGCTACCATCAAAACCGATACCGAAGCCATATTTCCCCCCTCCTTTTCCTCCTCCACCACTCTCCCAATCTATATATAAGTGTTGCCAGCACCTTCTCAACAATTGTAACTATGTTATTCGCCAACAAATTATTAGAATTTTATTTCACAGCAACAAATAGCTAACAAATCAATGTTCAGAATCGTTAACGAATAGTATACCTATCTTGCTGCAATGAACATTGAACAACTACCCATAACACATATTCGCTAACTAAAAGCTTGAGAAAACTATTGATAACATGATTTTTTAAAATGATTCAGCGAACAAGCGCTACTCACGTCATTCAAAATTTCATATAATGAATTTATTGCCAACAAATACAAATATAACGGCAAACAACAACACTCTTTTGCGTATTATTTTGAAAATTAAAAATTATTTTGTTTCGTATTAAAACAAAACGTATCCTTTAGAAGGTTGAAGAAAACTACGAAATCTTAGAAGAATATGTTATGAGGGAACAATTCTTAAACACAAATAACTCGAATCAACAACAGCATTGAACTCCGAACCTGAGGTTCACCAATAAGAAGCCAGGAGATATATCATTGTAGGCATAGAGAACAGTTTCTATGACAGACGACCAACAACGCGTGAGACATTTTTTTAAAGTAGTAAACATTAGGTCTAGTCAATTACTACTGCTTAAGTTAATAGAATTGTTAAAAAAGGCAGCAGATAAGTACTCAAAAGTAATACATGAAAAATTATAAGACGAGATGGATATCAGTATCATGAACTATTTCACTTTGGTGGCCATTCCATATCAACTCCCTCAACATCCAATTCAAGTATGTCAACTTCACCACACTCAACTCCCAATAAATCTGCCAGAGATGGCCGCGTTCGGCCAAAATCACCATGCACAAATTCTTTTACATATGTTCCTGCTTGTGTTTCCATTCTAAAACAGCGACATCTTTAAAAAAGAGTTTTGAACTGATTTCATCACTGAACCAAGGGTGAATCCGTAAAAAATTCAAAAAATTTTTGTTTATCTACAGAAACTATTGGACCACAGTAATTTTATTGCTGTGATAAAAAATAATACTACAAGAAATAAAAAAGATAAAAGTCTATGTCGTAAATCGAGAATTTAATCCTCAAATTAGTATCGTTCAATCCGCACTACGACAGCTGAAATAATTGTAGAAGCGTTTTGTGATGAAGAAAATAGAGAAGTAAAATTAAAACACATTGCATAAAACAGTTTTTTCCTGTTTGACACAAATTAAGATCAGAATTATCCTTGTCCACCAACACTAACTGCGGCTTTGCATTAGAGAATGGTGGTGAACTTTATTTTTCAAATGTGTCATTTTCTTACCACTGCTTGCAAACATCGAAAATATAGTTCGTATTACCTGACTAGAAAATGATAATCATCCAATTTTAGTGCTGATAAAGAAAATATCATTCGTCGTCTTTCAAGTAAAGGACGACGTTTCAGTACTCGTACAGGGGTTTTCTGGATTACTTCAATAGGAGCTTTTTGACAAAGTTCTTTCAACAAAACCTCGTTAACTTTCCGTGCACTGTAGCAGTAACCGGTATATAATTTCTTCCTTTCTAGAAAACATTCAATTATTACGAGAGGAGTTAAATGATTACAAACTCCCACCCCCTCGACATTTATAAACTGCTGAAATCACTTACCATCCTGATCATTTTTTATCAAAGATGCTTGAACAGATGTGATCTGCTTTAGACCAGGAAGAACTTTTACATCAGGATCTTTATTGATGCAGTCTTCGAGACGTTTCAATGTTGCTTCCAAACTGTCTCGTCTGAATGAAAGAATTCTCTTGGGATTGATGAGCTAAAAAGGAACAATATTACTATATTTACATCCCACTTTATCATATTGCAGAATTTCACAGCACAAGAAAATATTACTTGTAGTACGAATGGTCGCCCGCTACCAAGCATTCGTACATCAATATCTTCTCGGCCAGAAGCTACAAAACGTGCAACGTCACATCCAGTTTCTTTGACAAACGGTGCCCCAACTTTCTCCGACACCTTGAAAAATTATAAGATTTTATAGACAAAGCACTCCAATATTGGATTCGTTTTGTCTCTTTATGGAATGCTTACTGAATGTCTTATAATCTTTGCTATATCGCTTGAACTAGACCACGGACTTTGAGATAAATTTCGGGAAAACTTGCAGTATCGTCCAGCAATGAATAGTGGACTACGTTCAAATGAGATAGTGTAGTGACATGATGCCGAAGGTGACGTCATCTTATAATTCCTGTAATCACTCGTTAATTTCTTTTTCTCTCTCAGGAAAATCAGAAAATAAACAGCGTCAGCTTTGTCATAATAGTTTTAAGAAAACAGATGAAAGAGGATAAAGTTACGTAACAAGTTAGTTGACATATATGAAAAACTATAAGATGAAAATCAACGCTATGCATCTGATGTCGATTTTCTCAGTGATATGTGCTATTGTAAAGTATAGTTCATATGTTTTCCTTATTTAATTTTAGAAAAATCACTTCAAATAAATACCAATCTGTTGACTCCTTCTACACTAAAACAACAAAATAAGCGAAGTAATACCAGAAATAAGACTGAAACAAATATGCCAAAATTTCTGTCCTAAATCTTTTCCCACGTCAGAAATACTGCCCTAATAAAATGGCCATGAACTATACAATGCATGTTCTCGATTCAATTTGTGTGCCAGGTTTGCAATTCGTACTTTCGTATACATCGACAAGAGCGTATCATCCACGCTTGCGTATCTCAGCCTTTTCCGCGATACTTGAAAATCTGTGGGGAACTCCTTTATCAGATAACCAATATCACTCTTGTTGAATTCGTCATTGACAAATGTAAGGGTAAGAATTAAATCTGAATTCAATGAAGGTGATAAACCAGTAGCCTGTAAAAAGAAGACATAAAAATTCAAATAATAAAATAATGGAAGTGTGATTGATAATGTTAAATGATCTTGACAACATTGAATAAACGGTGAACTAAAGGATTTCGAGATTTAATAACAGATACTGAAGAAAAATGGATGTCTTGGTTAAGAATAAAGATATGGTTACGGTACTTCAAAAGATTTTAATGAAACTCTACGAACATTGCGAATCTTTTCCAAATAGGCGTTTACGATGCGTAATTTGAAAGGAACCATGGAAAGAGTGCCATTTGATGACGGAATCTGATACGCAAGTTCATATAATGTTTCTCGAAGAATTGCTGTAACGGGCATATTGATTGCAAGTAAGAATGTTTTCGAATCATAGCCACTGCTTCCGTATATTTTCTTTGCCTGAAAAATTAATGTTTCAAATCGTTGAGAAATATTTCCAAAAATTCCCGAACTTGTCTCTTGCATTTTAGTAAAAGTTTCAGAACTTTTTTGAAACTTACACCTTTTTAAAACTTCAGAAACCTCATAAAAGAGTGCGAGAATTCTTACCATAACAGACTTACTTGAATTTAAGTCATACTTCTAAATGTAAAAAGTCGTAAGACAAGGTTTCAGGAAAGACCAACCTCAGCTACCACTTCGTAAACAAACTTCTCATCTAATACTCCAAAACACAAAGCACAATTGTACGGTTCTTTAACATTTCCACTTTTTTCCGGTTCCTTCAACTGTCGAGTGCAAAGAGTGCACAAGGGGACACTCTCATTTGAGATCCCCTCATGTCCCATCCTTATGGCCAGTGGTCACTCTGTCGGCTTACAGTCACCCACCAGCAACTTCATTCCAGCTTTCAAGCCAACTAATCAGAAAAAAAAATTAAATTCATTATCATCAAACACAAATTCAAATCGAGAGATAAAACCGATAGCAGTCAGGATCCAGTGTGAGAGATAACATTGGATTTGGATATGCAGAAAATGGGTAGAATTGCGAGACCATATGTAAGAGAAAAGTGAGAAAAGTTGCAGATATATACATATATCATAATAGGTACAGAGATTGACGATAAGGTGAGTGTGGCAGGGATGTAAGAGACAACTGCTAACGAGAGACAAACAACACCTTTAGGAGAAGAATGATCACCTGAATTGGTGCATAGTTAAACTGTGCTATTTCTATCATTTTCAAGCTTTCTGAGAATATCGCAATTAGAACGCTATTTTTCGACTGGCTCTTCGAACTGAGCTAAATTAAAGCAATCAGAAAGAGGAATTTGCAATTAGAAGTTCCGGGAGTTCGCGGGTGATGTGTAATTAGCATAATTAAAAGTCGTATAAAGAGGTGTGGATATGTTGATGGCACGGATTTTGTATTAGTATTAATAGTGAGGTGTGGAGTGTGAGAAGGTGAAAGAACGGATGTGTTGGCTGAAAAAGAAACAGGTAGGCCTGTTGGCCCAGGTGGTCATCGTACCCCTTGGTTTGGTTTCCTTTAGAGGTCTTGCTGTTGTACTTATTTCTACTGGTGAGATCATGTTAAATTAAAACGAATTGGAATAATTATCTAGAAAAGAGCTGCCCTGTGAAATGAAACACGTAGAATTTGATGGCTTAGATCAAATTTCTGTTTAGATAAAAAGCTCTGATTATGGTGAAAACTTGATTTTTAAGAGAAGAAAGTGACGAGTTTCAGAAGCTGTCAGTACCAGCTCCTGTGCAGCAGCCAGAAGTGAAAGCTACTGCTGAGAATCAAAATGTACGTCAATTTCTTAGAATAATAATTTACTCAAGGAAACTGGAAGTAGCAATAAGAAGACTAAATTTTGAATGTCAAACATTCATGATGTGAGGGTCGAAACTAATAACTGAACTTTTCAGGTTAATGAAAAAAAAAGTGAAAAAGTGGCAGACGTTGAGAAAAAGGAGTCAAAAACCGAGGAGAAAGAAGCAAAGGAAAATGAATATGTGAGAAGGACAAACGGCAAAGAAATTGAAAAGAAGGAAAGTGATCGGATCGAATTGGATAAGAGTCATACTACACCGGAAAGAAGGTCGGCTGAGAAGGAGAAAAGCGAAAAGGAAAAAGAGGAAAGGGACAGAAAGGAAGGAGAGGAAAAGAAAAGTGATCGTGAAAAGAAGGAAAGTGATAAGGAAAGCGGAAAATTCTCGTCGGTATCAATTATCAAAGTTGATGTGATATTGGCTAAAGCAGCAATGCAAGAAGAGCTGTCGTTTGAATTTTTGGAATGTTCACTCATGAATGCATTAATTTATACGCTGAAGTGATTTGCTTGTCTGATTCTATGTTACACAGTAGTGAAAAAGGTTATCAGTAAGAGATTAATCAAGTGATACTGCTTATCAATTAATTTATGTTTTTAGAAAAAGAAATTAGTGATAAAAGCGCCAACAGCGATCAAAAAAGCCGACGCTGAAGATCCACAGTACCAGGTTCATCATTTACTAGTAGTAACTCTTCAAAAGCAGTTAAATGCTTGATCGAGAAAGGTAAAGGGTTAAAATTGGAAGGTGCTTACGTCATGAACGGCTTAATAATTGAAATTCGAATATAGACTCTTGCTGGCTTAAACGACGAAGTATTATTTGGCAAGGAAGATGAGCACAAGCCCAAAAAGAAATTAGTTATCAAAGCGCCAGTAGGTTTTAAAAAGGCAGATGCTGAGGACCCACAATATCAGGTTTCATGAATTTTCCATTAAATGTTAAAAGAGTTAGAACTATTTGGTTAGAAAAGTTGGGAGGTATTTACGTCATGGATATTTTAAACAATTAAAATCTCCATGTAGACTCTTGCTGGCTTAAACGATGAAGAATTATTTGGCAAAGAAGATGAGCACAAGTCCAAAAAAAAATTAGTTATCAAAGCGCCAGTAGGTTTTAAAAAGGCAGATGCTGAAGATCCACAGTATCAGGTATTTTCTAAATTCATTTCTGAAAATCTGTTAATAATTTATTATATAAGGCGTAGGAAGGTTATCTAAGTTATCCCTTGTGTAGTTGTCTTTAGCTTAGTTGTAACACTTGACTGCAGCCTCTGGAAATGCTGACAGATGGGCCAAAAAATTAAACCACTTTTCGAAAAAAGTTGATGACTTGAGGGTGGATTATTCGAAAATCCTTTTTAAAAAGAAATTGTTAGTTTGGAATGAATACAAAAGGTTAAAAAAGGCGTTCTTGAGAAGCAATCTTTATTCCCTGTATTCTTAGCATGCACACAGAATTCGTAATTTGCGACCATTCTGCGAAGGAAATGGAGCGGAGCTGTTAATAAAACTAAAATTAAGTAAACGTTTTTCAGACGCTTGCTGGTTTGAACAATGATTTATTTGAAGTCGATTTAAAAAAATGAAAAAAAAAAAAAAAAACGAAAAGATGATAAAAAAGTGTTCAACGTCAATATATGTACGTCATACATGTTTTGATCAGGATGAAGAAACCTTTGAATTGCGTGATGGCTGTTTTATATAAACGACCCACAGAGCTAAAGTCATTGTTCAATAGAACTTCAAATATGAAGTAAAATAAAAAAAAAAACAAAAGTGAATCCAGCAAACAAATCCGGTGGCAGTCTGTTTAGTGAATGAACTGCGTGTAACCGGCTTGCATCTCGCTTAAGTTATATCCTGAGAGAATGTATCGGAATGTTTTCCAGTTTTCATTTCGCTCTTTAAAGCTTTTCAGTTAGCTTAAAATAGAACTTGCAGAATAACTTGATGCTTCAATTTATTAGAGTAAAAGATAGATAGGAACATGGAGCAAGGAAACAAAGAAATGAACTCCAATAAGGTTTCGAATATCGCTGGTTAGGATAAGTTTCTGTCTCATACTGTGATTGATACGATTTCCTAGATGGAAAGTATGTATGGAAAGGTTTTAAGATCTATGGATTGATTACTGCTGAAAATCGGCCAACTGAGGGTCTCTGGAATGATGATATCGCCACTTTTATCATTCAGTGGTAAGGGGATGTAGTTGTTTTGTGATAGTTTCCGACTGTGAAATATGTTTTTGAAGTTGTTCAATTTTTATTTGCTGTAATAAGGCCACAAACGATTTATAGTTAAGCGTAACACCTAAACTGAAACAAGCAGTGACATAAAGTGCTCCAGAATCACAATAATCCATGTGGGAGTTGAATCCTAGCAGGGAACCTTTCAAAAGTTGGGATGTAATAGTAAAACATATGCCTGTCTGTCTTTAGAACGGAAATATTTCGTTCACCATCATACATATACTGTTAATCGTGCTCGTTAATGTTGCTATGTTTAATCTGGTCAAAAGATTACAATAGGACTTACAATAACAGTTACCAGGAAGTACCGAATTATCACTTACAGTACAGTTGAGATATTTGGGAACAACGTTAATAGTTGAACAAATTAGTCTCATTAAGCTAATTTCATGAATGACTCTTATACATCCGAGTGCTGTCATTTTCTCTTCAGCAAGAAATTGGATCGGTACTCATATCATCTTATATAAGCTTTTCAGAAATGTTAATACAAGGATTAGTTCGCAAAAAATGGGAAGCACACTCTCGACATTCATATACGTACACGTACAGATTATTCAGTGTCGGGAGACGTTTGTCCATCTGTTAAGAGCTCCTCATCCGTAACTGCTACAGTATCTTCCTGAACATGTGGTATCGTTTTCATACTCTTTCCTGAATACAAATTGTTCTTTCTTCCTGCAAGATATTTTGAAATATGCTGTCGAATAAAGTTCTGAATCAAATAAAGATCTTCTTTCTGAAAGAAAGACTTATTAAAATTGCTGATTTCGAACACTGTAAAAGAGAAAATCTGATTAACTGACTGCTTTTGCTTGATTCTGACAAATCCTTCCCTCGGATACATTCATCGGTATTCATTTCATGTGGCATTAAAGTCATTGGTGCATGGAAGAAGTAAAAAAGTGGATAATAAAGTAAATTATAACAACTAGAAGAATAAAGATCCGCGAATCGTTCAACCTAAAATTTAATATATTTGTGGGATTCAATTAAATTCGTAAGGAAAATATTTATAGCATCACAGCACATTTTATTGGCTATTTATTAATTAAAGTTTTCCGGTCTCTATCATTCATGTGCTACATCTTTTCATTCCCAGGACTCCAAATACGTAAATTACATAGCATGCAATTATCTTGGCGTACACTACGCTTTTGCTCTTTCAGATTGCAGGAATATGTTAGTTATATTCACTTCTTTTTAATTTAAAATGCGAAGTTCAGCTTGCATGAATAAAGTTTGCGATCAAATTTATTGAATAACTTTACTTGTGAAGCAAAAAATGTAGTTCGTGGTCCACTTCGAAACAGCGAACCCATCTTACTATAGTAATTGTCCATTTCCTGAGTTCTTTCCTATAAAAACAATTATCCACTTTGACATAATTTTAAGTGGCATATGCATAATTAATATAATTACGAATTGTTAAATTATTTAAAAGGTGAAAAAACAAGTAAAACTTTTGACATACTCGGATTTGAGTGTTGCCCTCTTGAATACTTAACTGAACAGATGCAGTGTTGATCTGATTATACATCTCTTCAACCTGCTTGGTCAGTTCTATCATTTTTTCAAATAAATTATGCTGTTGTGACCAGATCGTTATTTCCTTGACTAGTTCAGGTACCACAAGAAATGTACGCCATCCTTAAAAACAAGGAGCTAGGTGGTGTTTAATTTGAATTTCAGTGCTCTATGAACAATAATTGAAAATAGCAACTAAATTTAAAGTAAATTAATAATTATATTTACTGAATAAAAGTCTGAAGTAGAAGTAGAGAAAAGTGTGAGGAAATACTAAGGTATGTCTTATTTCTAGACAGATAACAGACTTAAATCATCAGCTTAAAAGTAAACCTTTTGTCTTTTTCGATTTCAGTACATCACCGAAAATATGATCACCAATGTATAACACTTCTCTATCACGGGCATTAAATAGCCGACGAAAATCATCTGAATTACCTGAAAAATTATCATTTTTTCTATTGAAATTACAGCAATTTGAAATTTTCAAATATAGTATAATCCTGAAAGCAAATTAGCAGTAGTCTGGAATAGATCAAGGCTAAGCATGTCAGTCAAGTATAAACTGAGCTGAATAATTAGATCGCTATATTCTGGATCATTTTTAAGCCTTCCTAATACGGATCATCTGATACAAAGTATGATGAAAACGCTTCCTGAAAAAAAATGTGACAGAGGAACATACCGCCGGCATAAACGTCACCCTTTTTGAGTGTACCTTGGTGCACGCCAATTTTCGGCGTCCCCGTGGCGGTGTCAATTTGTCGGAAAACTGTGCCTTTCATAAACCACAATGGCTTTTTCGCATCAACAATTGATACATCAAAATAAGACGTCCAGTCTGGTCCAATCAAATAAGTCAGTATCCCCTGAAGGAAATTAATTCGTTGACAGTTAGCATGTTCAGATAAAAACCAAACACTTCAGACAGTTCACTAAGCCTTATCACTTATCAGTGTAATACTAACATTAGTATAATTATAGTTGCTATTGGTTAGAAGAAATGTTCGTCCTCCATGAGCATTGATCTGTTGAAGGAGTGGTTTGATTCGATTGTCTTTGATGATATATTTATCCAAATTTTGCAAAACATCAACTTTTAATGAGCTCTTAAAATAAGCATGGAAGAATTGACTAAAGATAATCTGAATTTAAAAATTGATATAAAAACTCAGCATTACTCAGTAATACCGATAATTGTTGATTATCATTTTATTTAGTTTTCAATTATATTTTAAATAAAAGTAATTTCAAATAAACAGAATTTTAACAAACAATAAAAAATTTTCAGATGGAAAGAAAAATTTAGAAAATAAAACGATTCAGGTGTTGATGATTTATATGAAACTTGATGAACTAGCAGCTACATCGTTATGAACATAATTGACAGCGCTTAAAACATCTTCAGCAAGTGATTTATAAGATATTATCGTATCACCGCTTTGAACACCAGTGCCATCACTGATCCTTCAAAAAAAAGGTGCACCGTTTAACTACTCCACTTGTGCTATCTTGCCTTATTGTTAACAAAATCAATCAAGAGAAGAGCTTTTTTTAATATCTTCAATAACAATGTATCAGTTGAAGCGCAGCCCGAATTATCTTCCTGAAGACCAAAGCCATCTCAAAAAAGCTCTTTAGACTCAGCATCGCAAATGCTAAAACACAGAATTGGCAATGCCTACAGAAATCCTATGCTCTTTGTGTAGTTTTGAAAGGAACGGAAAACTCCGCTGATTGTATAAAGTTCAGCAAAGACTGTGTAAAGTTTTCAAAAAGATTTACCAATTGATAATTAATTGTCTTCTAAGGTATTCAGAAATACGAATTCTGAGAATCCAAAGAATAAGAATAAATTTGAGGTAAATAACTTCCCGTGAAACCTATTAGCAAAGTTGTTTGATTACGTTGTGAGAATGTATGCTTAAAATAATGAAAGACAGAAAGAAATTTACAAAAAAATTTAAATTCATGAAATTTAATGGTTTCTAGGGATGTAAAGGATTCCTAAACAAAATTATACTGAAGGAGAACAATTGCAGACAAATTGAATCCGATCAAAAAAAGGCGTTTCAAAATTATTTACTCCATTTACCCTAATTTCATGTTTGACTGGCAAATAATTCATTATATCATGAAGAGTAGTAAATTAAGTAGTTGGCCGTACTAATGAACAGCTTTGGGATTTAGAACAATTATCGAAAAATTTATTATATTTCTTAATCAAAAACCCAACAGTTCTCAACACATTTCAAAATTTATGATCGCTGAAAATTTCAACCTTTGAACTTTGTTATTTGGACAAAAAAACTGAGAAAAATATTTGTCTAACATTTACAATTTGTTTTAAATGTTAATTAAAATTGTCCGTTTTACCTTTCGTAGTCCTTATGATTGTCAAAGAAATGAATAAGTGTGGTGAGTACATAGGTGTGCGCTATATCGAACAATGAATTCATTACCAAAACTTTTTCCAAATGTCGCAATGAGATAAACTTATTCGGGTAATGCTTTTTGATATCCGATCTGTTGTACTCAAATTTAATTTACACAGTATTACTGACTATTAATGTACAGTTTAACAATCTGCAGAATTATTATACTCAACCGATAGTTAGCAATATGGTAATAATGAGTTTACCGCTCAAGATAATTATAACCATGTATACCAACGAGAATGTTTCCAAATCCATCAACTTTTAGTAAATTACCGAAAGTTCGATCGAACCACAAGCCTGTGTCGATTAACTTATTGTGCAAACAATTTAATTTTTAGAAGATGAATACTTTTTTTATTGAATGAACAAACCAAACTTCTGAAGGATGCTTTTTAGGAGAAAACAGAAGCTATCCTCTTTGATTTAGTCTGAATTTCGCTAATATTATAGTTAATCATTTTCTCATGTGAGATGTATTAGAAGAAAATACTTTCCTGACAATGTCTCACAGTTTAACTCTTTGTCCTCTACTGATAGCAAATGTATAAACTTCAATGATATTTTTCTATTCAGACTCTTTTTCAGTGATTATCAAAATTTGCTCAATCACCGCGAATGGCAAAATCTTTTTCGTAGGGAAAGTCTCGTAATTGTTCAGGATAACCGAGTAATATTAGACGATTTATAATGTTGTTGTACAGTAAAATATCATATTCCGGTGATTTATAAACTAAAATTATTTCAGAATTAAATTTAGAACCAAAATTGAAATCGGATGAAACAATTTTGCGATGATATATAGAATTCAAGAATTATTAGCTAATCAGATGGAAATAGATGCGGACACTGCATAGGTAAGCCCACATCACTGTGTGATATCAAGAGTTATCAGTGAGTCTAAAGTACTGATAGAGTACATTCAACTAAGTGCTCATCAAGTCACTTTCAATAGTTCTGTTAAAAATTTGCATAATTTCATTTCCTAATAGTTTGCCATTCAATTACTTGCTAGTGTGAAGTCCATATCAAATCCATAATAGCGAATTTTTTGAAGATATACTGATCGATTAGCAAAAACTCTAAAATGGGAATAAAATTTTAGATGACTTAATGTTATGAGTGCCCTTGACTAAAATCACGTTTTAATTTAATTGAAAAAATCTACCTGAGAAGTATAAGTGTCACATTCAACTTCACTATATCCTGCTATAGTTCATATTGCATTTCATGATTGATATATTTGCAATTTGGCATTATCGGCAAATTTTAGGGATATTGAAAAATGTTAGAAGATAATTTTGTATTCTTGAACTTTCATAATTCAGATCGTTTAGAACCGCTGTCCTTTTTCTTATCATTTAATAATGTGTAATCATATCAATGATAGTAGGAAGATCAGTAATTGAAATGAATTACTGTTTGCATGGATCTCCATTGAAAATTCCCCATTTTTTTTTCTTTCCAATACTTTTTACAGAAGTTTGTGTTTGTCTCGTTTTATCCTTTGTAGATTTGTTAATATTTTCCTCTTTTCCGCTTTTTCGCATCACAATTTTGAAGATGGACTCTGAAAACATTCAAGTAGTTCTTTAAGTATGATTCAGTTTAAATTTCAATAATAAGGAAATAAACAAAACTCTTTAGCTTTGAAGTTACCATTAACAAAAAAGAAAAATTTTTTATCGCGATATTGTACAAAAACAACGGCTTTGCTAAAAAAAAAAAAAAAGGATCGAAGCTACCAAAATGAGATTCCACTTCTCGAAGTAATGGATGTGACTAAGTCTATAATAATATTCGCTTATATGAATGCACCCAAAAATTTGAATATTTAAACGAATTACGCAGTATTCAAAATGAGAAATTAAAAATAAGCTCTCGAAATTGGATTGCTTCACTTAATTACAACATTTATGTCTTGAACACAAATTTCACATACATAAAAAAAAAAAGTAGTGTTGAAATATCACTTGACACTGTATTTAGATATTCAAATTATTTTCTCGGGCATATCGTCGGATAACATTTGTGATATTTTCAACCTGCGGATGTTTACTCTTTCCCAGCAAAATCATTGCTTCGCGAAGTTGATCACTGAAAGGTATTTCTTACTCAAATCTGAACTTACTCATTCAAAATCAGTTGTTCAAATATGCTTTTGGTGTTAAACTAAGAGCACAGAAGTAGGATGCCAAGAGAATTTGGAATCCTGTTTATGGAACATTTCACTATATATTCAAATCAAGAGCGTATAAAAAATGGTTATTATTACTATTTTTCGAATTGATTTATAGATATCGAACTTATGTCAAATAAGATCAATTGAAATAATTTCAATTTGCTTTAAATACTAACAGTGGTAGTTTTTGTTCCACTGCTAACTTGAACACTCCAATAGCAGCTCCACGTTTACCCTCCCAATATTCAGGATTGGGATCAATTCGCTCCATGGCATCAAACGCTTTTACTGAGTAGAAATAATCACCAATCTTAATAAGTAATATAACTACCAATCGAAGTAGGCCTTATCACAAAGTTACATCCAGAAACGTATGACCAAGCTTTTTAAATTACTAACAAATTGTGACTGGCTAATAATGTTCAGTTTCAAATACCAAAATTCTTTAGCTATTAAAATGTAAGAAATCACCGTCAACGGCTATGAATCGTTTTTCTACTATGAAAAATGAAGAGATGTACCCTATAACAATCGTTAGCAATTACGGACAGTAACTTCATGATATCATCAGAGTTCTTCATATTCACACTCATTTCCCAGGCTAAGTTACTCTTACCATTTTGGATATCTGAAAAAAAAAAAAACATTATTGCGACAAGCATTCTTCGGAAAGTGGTTCTAAAGAAAAGAAGAAAGAAGATTAGAAAGGAAGGACAAAAAATCGGAAAGAGAAAGTCACTTCAGTATATTTTACATAATTAGGCGGAAAGAAGAAAAAAAAATTTAAAAACAAACAGGCTCGGGCTAGGCTAAGAAAATATGTTGGTTTTTTCTTCATCTCTTTGTCGGCAATTAGCACTAAGCTAGCCTCAGCTTCTGCGTTATTACCACAGGCTAATAAAGCTTGGCCAATGTTGAAATTAAATGTATCATCGTTGTAAAAATAACTCTAAAACAGATGAAAAATGATTGACAATGTTATGGAATATATGAAATATATAATAACTCTTAAACTTACCTTGATTGAGTTCAAATAAATGAGCACTTCATCAAACTGACTGCTTAGAAAATAAGACGAAGCCATAGCTTGTCGACCAGCAATCGTATCTATTAAGAAACAAAAAAATTGTTAAATTGCCATGAAGGTCATAGTTGAAGTTAGCAATGATAAGGTGTAAAACTTTTTAGAATAGAATATGAGCATACCGCATTCTGAAGCTGATTCACCAACCACTCGAAAGTGTTTCTGGGCGATTTCCAAATACTCCTTCTGTAATGCAGTTAAAGAATTTGGGTTAAAATTTCATTAACAAATACCAAACAAATTGTTGAACTTTAAAATTTGAAACAGAACAGCTGAACTCACAGACTTCTTCTCATAGCCAATAGTACAGTAGGTGATTGCTTTCAGAAGAAACTCAGTTGGATGTTGAGGATCCATATCAGTTAGTAGGTCAAGTGCTGCTTTCATATCACCTATAAGTTTTATTATTAAATTTCTGAAACAAAAATTCAGTTGCAAAAAAAGGACGAAGTTTTATCTTTTGCAATAATTGTCTGCATCATCTTCCAATATGTGATAATTTAAGTAAAACTCCCATATGGACTATACCATCCAAAATGGTATAAATGGAGAAGTTTAACTTGAAAGTTTGCATGATTCATAACCAAGAAACAATATTTCAACTTTTATCAACTTGTTTTAATAAACTTTTTTTCCTTCTTCTTTTAAAAATTTTACATCTGCCTTTTTCTTTACTAGTGTCTGTTCTCTTTTGGGATTTTGGGTCTTAGATATACCAAACAGTAAACTATCAAGGCCTCAACTGGAAATATTCTCTACAAACAAAAAAAATTGTATTTTGGCATATGATTAAAAAATTTCAATAAAACGAACTGATTGAAACATTTATTAAAGAAATACATATAACAGGTAAATTAAATCAAGAAATAGCTAAGACCTTACTGCTTAACTTAACCATGTCTATAATTTGTTAAACAAAATACCTTTTCTTAAGTAAAAAATGATCAAATTGAGTTTTGCTTCAGGTAAGATGTCGGTTAGTGACGGGAAAACTTGAAGAGCAGCATCTCCCTCACGAAAGACGACCTGAAATGCAGTAAAAGTTCATGTTTAAAGAAGCAAAATTTAATTGAACTTTCAAATAAACAAAAAAAAAAAAATAAAAAGGAAAGAATTGGAAAATAAAAACAAACTGTATTGTGAGAGATGAGATCCTTAACAAACGCAGAGCTTAAAGCTTTTCCATTTTGCAACTGCCGAAGTTCTTTCTCAGCTGCTTTGCCATTATACAATTTGTAATGATTGCAGGCTCTCAAATTTATGGCAATAGCGCTGTCTGGATTCTGATCCAGGTAAACATGCAGGAATTCCTAGATCCAAATATAAATTATAAAAAACTTCATACATAGAGCAAAGTTTCCAAATCCAGTTTTATTTTTGAAATGCTTTCAGATAAATCGAGTAAGAAAACTGTGGAAGATGTGTTGTAGAATACTTAAAATTATGATGAACTAATCGATCTATCTTCTAAAATATGCTCAAAGCACTATCTATACTTTCAGGAACAATTAATTGTTACATATACTTACAAGTGAAACATCATAGTCATCAAGCTTATAATAGCATAAAGCAAGATAAACATTCAGTGCTACAAAGTTCCTGTAAATAAAGAATATTAACGCCATTGAAATATTATGTATTTTTTTCACATAACTCATTGAAACACTCCGGAATTTTGATAAGAAGCAAATTTAAACAGTATTTCCAAATTAATAAAATAAATTACTTTTTATTGGATAGAATCTTTTTATAGATATCAATAGCCTCTTGATAATTTGAACGTAGATAATGCATAGCAGCAAGTGATAACTGATCTTCAGGGGTATCCTGAAGATTACTATGAATTGCTAAAAGCTGCTTCTCATCCTTCAAACGATAAGCTAGATGGAATAATAGTCGATTTTGAAGCGCACATTTTGGACCTAAAAGAAAAAAGATAAAATTAATATTAGTATATTTTAATACACAATATTTTTAATAATTAGCATTTTGGTCTTTTTTAATTAACATTCTTTTAAAAGTGGAAAACATTGGTGGGGAAAACCCAAAGTGATAAGAGTAAATGACCAAATCTTTTCAACTCATTAAGCTACAAATGTCATGCTGAGAAACCTAATGAACTTGAAAAATAAATTCCATTTTTATTTCCCTCAACAGGATGGTTGTAATAATGAAAAGTGATTATACGGTAACTGATTCTTTCAAATCTGCATAAATTTAAACATCGTTCAATCGTGGTAAGTAATGATGTCCCCAATTACAACACCAATTACCTTTTTCGGCATACTGTTTGGCTTCTGTACACATTCCAAGAAAAAAGAAGCAACAAGCAATGTAAATATTTACTTCTGGGGGACAATTTTTTTTTATTAGCATTCTTTCATATATCTGAAATTGTGGACAAAAAATTGCAATTATTATTAATTTTACAATTGTCTACAAATTTCCCGCAAATAAAATGCTTCAGCAGATATATTTCTTCGAATCAGAAAAGAAAAATTTGCTTTAAACAATTATGTAACTCAGACATTGTTATGCTGAAGTTAAATTAGTTATCACCTAATTACGCGAAAATCAACGTTTATTTTACTTCCAGTCTCTCTCGCTCTTTTCATTATTTTGCATTTCCTTGGCTTAAAGCTTTTTAGACATTATGATTCTATGAAGTTTCTTTTATGGTGTCAACCTGACCGGTATTGCTTGACTATATTCGCCAGCATGAAAGACACAGTGTCCAAGCCAAAGCTCTGTGATGTCGTCAGTACTTTCATCCTTTGATTGGAACTGAAGTCATTGTAAAGTCAATTTTTTTTATAATTGAAGGAAATGTACTCACGATTTCATGCTTTCAATCCCAGAAAAGCTACACCGTTCTTCTTCAAAATGAGTAATCGAATTTTAACTTTTTTAACTTATAGAAAAAAGAAAAAGCATCGCAAGCCTGCAATAATGACATAGCACCAATGTAATCGCGCTTCTGTAAAAACTCATCCAGCTCCGGAATTTTTATGCCTTTCAATTTCTGCTCCGATTTCTTCCAAGACGGTCGAAGTCTTGATAACAGCTGTAGCGAACTTAGACGTTAATGGCAACTCGCCAACAGGTTTTATCAAAACTGAGAATTTGGATATCTGAGTCAATTGCAATGTGGGGTCAACTTACCATGACGTCGAAAATTCAGCTCATCAAGTCAGCGCAAAATGGATTCACTAACAACGAAAAATGCTTGTAGTAGCATGCGAAGCAGTAATGGTTGCCAAGGTTACATTTCACTAGCCCAACTTGCATTTTTAATTTTTAAACCTTATAGAACGTCTAGCACGATACCGCCCTATTCATTACGACACCCCTCAAACATTTTTTCGTACTGAAAAAATTAACCGTCCATTCCTGCCATTTCCTCGGACCCTTACAACTACGGTTTACTACATTAAAAACAAAACTAGTCAAAGAGCCATTCGGATTTAGATCGAATCTGTACTTTGAGTTGTTATACGAGATAGACAAAAAATGTTGGCTGAAAAGTAGAAGCCCGAAATTATTTTTTCCGATTTCTATCATTCGCAGCAGCACAGTCTAATGCTATCATGTAAGGATGCAAGAACTATAAAAAGCAAATAAAATTTATTTAATTTAAATACAACATTTTCACTAGGATACCAATTCTTTCACTTCTTTAAGTTGAGCAATGTCACTGATATAGGAACGAGCAGAGCGCCGATGCTTTATCTGCAATAGTTTTTTGATTACAGTTGGTATTCGAACCTGGATCTAGTGGTTGAATATTTTCAAGAGATAATAATTATTGAGATTTTTGCAGTGATTCACAAGTGAAAATCGTGGGAAATTCTACAAAAATCTTCACCTGATTTTCGCTAAGTCGCCTTCGTCTTACTTCATCATCTAAAGCATCACGTTGTTTCGCATGCTCCTTTTCAGCCCATAACTTTTGCATTAAATAGGCATCATCATCAAGATAAGGCACTTCATACTCCTTTACATTTTGTTGATTAGGAGGGGTAAGATGCTCTGTAGCACGTTTCCTGAAGAAAAAACAAAAAATAAGTTGCCTAGCATACAATAATAAATGGATTTACGAAGTATTTGCACATTCAGATTTCCCTATTTAAAATTAGTTCGTGATTTAAAAAAAAAAAAAAAAATAATAATAATAACGACAAATAAAACTGCCGGTAAAGAAATTGTTCAGTACAAACTTGTAAGTAAAGCCTGCAAAAGAGGTAACAGTTCGCATTGGTGGATCAGCACCATCTCCTGTTTCAAGGCGAAAATAGGCATCGTTACGCTCATGTACTACATATTCCAGGTTACACATGCTCTAAAACATCTATATAAACTGCCCTCTTCTTATATAAAAATATCGTGCGCAAAACAGTGTTTAAACATTATCAACTACTAACAACTTTTCTAAAATTCTTCCTTAAAACTCCTTTTCACGATATCAATAGAGCAGTGAAGAATTTAAATAAAATCATAAAACAACTTCAGAGATTTTCTCAATTCGATCTGGGTTGGGCATACGACGCGCTCTTCGTACACAAGCTTCCTGCATTGTCAGTAGCATATTACGTTCCTTGAGTAATACGTACCTATAAAAAGTAATAAAACGACTTCGTCACATATAAAGTTGCGCAACCACTAAAAAGGAAAAAGTTATCACAGTCACTAAAACACTGCACAATACAACGAGAAACTAACTTCTTACCACAATTTATGAAGATCCGAATTTGATTTCAGTCTTAATTCATCCTTACTCCACGGACGACCAGGCTTATTCTTTTCATCAAGATCATCTTTACCGTAATTTGCTGGATCATCGAAGAATTCGCGTAAGCCTTCCGGTATATTTGTATTTAGTTTCGCAGCGGAGAGAGTTCGCACCAGTTTTATCAAACTGCTAAAAAGAAATACGAGTTCATCTTACTATAATATTTTCCGTTTTATTTTGAAATAAAGAGCAAGTTCCGCAGAAGCGAGAAGGACCGGGAAAATAGCACTGTCCATCTTTCTCTAACTTATCAGATGGAAACGATCTTCTCAATAGTCAAGGAAATACAGTGGAAAAATTGAAAAAATCGGACCAAGTTAAATTCATCAATCATTACTATAAATGATGTACTGAAAAGGGTCAAATCTGAAATCTTTTCAGCAGTGAAATCTGCGCATGTCATCATCTCATCTGATTCCTTTTTGTTGACCAAGAAAGAACACAAACACTTACAGACAATAGCCAGGTCGCTTCAGTGCAAGCATTGGGTTCAATCCACTCTTATATTCATCGCTTCTATTGTTTCTTCGATTTACTTGAACTATAATTTTCAAATCTGAGATAGCAGGAAGAAGGAGTATGGAAACGAGTAGAAATCACGTCGACTTTAATAAAGGAAGGAACGAAGAGATGAGAAGAAAGTCTAGAAGTGGCCTGGGGTAGAAACGGTGAGCATCCTAATGACTCGAGAAATTAACAAGTAATCAACAGCCCTTCTGACAATACTGAGAAAGAAGAGAGTGAACATATTATCAAACTTGAAAAAACTGACAGGAACGGAAGATGTGGTCTTCAAAACCGTGCTTATAATTTAGCTACACATAGTCCTGATAGCGGTAGGTCGGGATTTAAGTTGCTAATGAGAAGTGAGGCACAGATTGGACAGGATTGCTGGTGGAATGGGTTTCTTCTGTCCTAAAGGAGTAAATTTTGGCCAGGATATTTTAAAATTTAAATTTGAAAACTTTGTACAGATACGGCAGGAAGGAGCAGTGCCGGATAGACAAATGTTAGTTGTGAACGAGATATGACAGACCGGTATATGCCGAGCATCTTTCCGGAGTGTGACAAGTTCAAACAGGTACTCTTTATATTTCCAAAAATGATCAGATCAGAATTGCCATTACCATTCCCACATGCAACACTACTGGAGATGATAATGTTGGATGAATGGAAATGCATTCAGTATTCATTACATCATTACAAACTAGTTAGTTATTGATCAGTGAGGCGTAAGTACTTTCGTAGATTCAGATGGACTAGTAGTTGTGAACAGGTCAGTATGGTGTACAGATGGGGGGAGCTGGTTGCAAGCACAAATCATTTGGTCATTTCAAAATTCATTTCACTTACAAACCTTAATATTCTTACAAGTATAAAATAGAACCCACAGCTACGATACTATGAAATACTATTACAGTTAAACTGTCGTGAGATTCACTATATTTCGTTGAACTTTTGTATTCTTCATGTTAGCACAAATAAGGGGCAGAACATCTGGCTGAACTGATGTCGGTTATTCGAAAGATGACAGTAGTAATATTAGTAATAATGAATGCATAATGAAGTCAGATATTAAAAGCTGGTACTTGCTGTAACAGCATTTTGTTTCAGGTATACGACAAGTGTTTCACTGATTTCTTTGAAAAATTCATCAGTACTGAAAAACCAGCAGTTTCAAACCCTTGTAGCCGTTTACACGAGACATATCGACATTGCATTGAGAAGGTGAATTCTTTAATTTCTTCTTTGTGAATTCAAAAATTTTTTTAAAACCTCCTATATGGAAATCTTCTAAGCATATAAAGGTTGTTTCCTTTACGCTTAAATCTTTATCATGTAGAATCTTGAGAAGAATAAAATTTACGATATTGATCTTAACGAACTTCGGAAAGACGTTCTGAATACAGGAGACGATTTGCTAAAGGATTCTCAGACTGCGGATAAATAGCTCAGGTACATCTGTATGCTTTTTTCTACAGGTTTAATAAATTGCCCAGCTGCACTTGCCTTATTTTTTCTCTTAGTTACTTTCTTCTATTCTTTATTAAAATGGTATTAGGAGCTTCTTCATTAGCATTATTTTAGGATTGAAAAGGAAATCAATGGATCCATCTTTGATGGGATCAATGCCAAATGTCCCAGTTTTGCAGGAAACAGCAACCGAAACACGTTACAATCAGCTGGAACAAACTTTAGAAAATTTTCAGGTTTTTCAATCCATTTCTTAGCTTATACCTACTACCTGAGTGGAAATTGTCGTTTGTTCAACTAGTATATTTTACTTTCCAGGAGAATGCACGACAAATGGGAGTAATTGCAAGTGATTTTACAACTCGAAGTCAAGAACCATTAAATCAGAAAATCCACACTCTTATATCTGGCCTTCATGTGAGCGATTTTTTCTTAGTGTAAAGAAAATTATTAATATCGATCTAAATTCATGCTTTGAAGTTAACTTTTGAATGGTAAAATTTTCAAAAGCATTTGCAGGAGATCACCAATTTTGTTTAGGAATTGGATCACTTAAAGAATCAATTTATGGATGTCAAAATACCTCTTGAGTTATTGGAGTATTTAGATCAGGGGAAAAATCCGCAGCTGTATACAAAAGAATGTTTGGAAAGGACACTGAACAAAAACAAAGAGGTGCAGAAGTTTTGCTGTATAACTGGTTATTTTGATTATAATCGCAAACAAAACATCCACTTTCGTATAGATCTTCCTCCACATACACCTCATTTCAGATGAATGGTAAAATTGAAATGTATAAGAAATTCCGTGCCATGCTTCTGAAAGAACTTGGTGAAGAAATGCCAAATGATATGGTTTTGTATCGAAATTTACGAGATAGAAAAGAAGCTTCGCCACAACACGAAAATTATAATGAAGATGCTAGTGATTAATTTTAAAATTACAGTCTCTTAGGGTTATCTTTCGTAAATTATAGCTCGTGTAAAACGATTTTTAAATTCATTCGTTGAAGGCAAAGGAAAATTCAAGAAGACGGAAGAAATGTTTTATCATTTTTTCAGTTTTTTCAGAAATCTTTGTCTTCTGTTCACTGTACTGGTTTTATATCTTTTTTGCAATACATCATATCTTTATGATTTTATTTTGTCGCCAAAGTTTTCATGAAGATATTAAGATATGAATAACTAGCCTTTTGGTGTTTACTGTTTTCATTTTGTTTCAAAATTAAATTTTCCTTTGCGTAGAAAGAAAAGAGTAAGTTTATGGCTGCTGTAGTTTATGTACTACTATTCTTTTTTAAATAGTTTTTAAGCTTCAAACATTTTTCGAAATGATGTTAGCTTTAAATGAATGATAAATGCAAATCTTAGAATTTGGTTATTTCGATTTTCTATGCAGTTTTTTCCTCATATCTTTAACTGAAGTCAGTGATGTTTTCTGTTCAGATATCCTCCGAGTAAAAGATTCAACCATAAATTTATCTTTTAATTCCGTTTGTAATAGATATTCTTGAAGCTATATTAAAAAGGAAGAAATGTTGTCAATGAAGAAAGTATGGCTAGATGAATAGTTTATAGGTTCATTTGTCGTGGAGTATGGTTCGTGATTACTTTCACTTGTTTCTGAATTTTTTATTTGAAGGCATGGATTTTTTAATCGTTACGCCGATTAGAATATTGCTGGAACTGTAGGAAATTCACGATGTCAGTTTTTTCACGTGGCATGCAGCCGCAGAATGGCTTCACTGCTAAAATGATACGATTTGTTAAACATTTCAAAGAGTTACAAGTTGGCTGGACTCATAATACGCTGAGAAGTCAAGGCGTGGAGGAGTTCGTAGAGGAATATTTGCCATACTTAAGGTTTCTTATTATACTTGTCGGATTTTCTTTCAGAAAATAAAATTGGAGTACCGGTAAAATTCTCTTATTCTTTGGAGCAGTGCAAATGAAGAGTCAGTTATTTCCCAGTTCTCAAGTTCTTAATTTTCCTATCTTACCGTCTTTTGACTGCAGGGCAAACTATGGTCTTCGTTCTAGTCATTCTGCTGTTGTTTTTAATCAGTAAAGCACGTGATCCACTATTTTCGGCTATCCTAGTATATAACTTCTACAAATTTTTTCCATGCTATGAAATGGGAGGAAAATTTCTTCTAACAATTATACAAATATTCGGTGAATTTTCCTTTTTTTTTTTGCAGAGAAAATAACCCGCACATTGAAGTAAGACTGTTTCGGACTCATATTAATTGCCATCCATTTGTGATTGGAATGTAAGTTCGGCTTTTTTTTTGATTATTGAGATATGAATTTTCTTTTACTATTTTCTCGGTATGAAGATATTTTACATCATTATTGCACCTGGGATTTAAAAAGAAATGGAAAAAAAAAATTAGACAGTATAAATTTGGAAATTGCCTTTATGTCAAAAATCAAAGTCCCCGAGCTATATTTCAATTCATTCAGATATGAACACTGCCGTGTCAGAAAAAAGCGTTGCGATTGGAAGACTAAACACCAAGTACTGTCATTTGTAGAAGAAATGGCTATAGGTGGAGATTACATTAAAGGTCATTTTTAGAGAACTTAAATTACGTCTCAAAAATAAATCATTTTTCAGAAAAAGCTTCTTTTTCCGTTATTTCAAATCTGAGTAATGTTCAGTTCAATAATCGACAAATGGACTTTCAGGCAAAAAGCGAGGAGTAAAGACAATACTACCACGTGGCTTACAACTATGGAATACAGAAACTATTGGCCATGATGTATTTAAGGTGTACAGTAAATGGAAAGGAGATGCTCCGGATCCTGATGAAATAACTAGTGCTTCTCATCCATACTTTATGCACAGAAAGCATGCTTAACATTGTATGTCTGCGGCTAAGTTAAAAACCAAAGTTATACTTTCAAGTAAACCAAATTTGCTGAGGTAGAAAAGCAAGATAATAAATACTTAAATTTTTGAATTTTTTCGCTGTGTAGTATATGGCTGATTTTTTCAGCATAAGTTTTCTTTCTTTTTTATCACCTTATAATGGGAGCAGTACAACAAGACTTGACGTAGCTGTTTGGAATCTTTTAGAAATAGTTTCTTTTTTTGTTTTTTCTTCCATTTTTTTACAAGTAATGGCTTGTGATATGTCATTGGCGGTTAAAGTATGCCTTCCCAGTTTTCATGGAATAGTTTTTTTTTAAGATCGCAATGTTTTTGAAATCATATACTGAGTCGAATTTAATATCTATTTGTTAGTTGTTGATTTTCTTTTTATTTTATATGAAAGATTATGTGGTAGTTTTTGCTGGCGTTTTTGAATTTTTTGCTTATGTGATCCATAAATGAAGTTTCAGTAATATAGTTTCGATGCCCATGTGATTATTCTCGACCTTTACTTCATTGGTTATTTGTTTTTCGATGACCATATGCCTCTTCCTACAAATTTAAAACTTTAAAAATAAGCTACAAATTATGAGTAGTTATCACTTGAATATTAAAAAAGGAAAGTGGAGTAAACGAATTGCAGTAATCAACTTTTTATAATCATTATCCACTTGATTCAGCAGTTTCGGGTTCGACAGTTATGGAATTTATTTAGTTTTTTGTTAAGCAAGAGGAGCTCCTCTTTGGCTTTGCCATCACAAATTTAATGGTTGCGATGCTCTTTGCGTTGAATTTTTGGTTACTTCCTGCAGTTTATAAATTTTTAGCTTATTATTATCGATGGACAAAATGGAGGGATTGCAAGAGTCAAAAATTGATGAAGTACTGTTATATATCTTTTTATAGTTAAATTATATAGCTTCGAATTGTAACGGAAGCATGCAAACGATTGTTTTCATTTAACTTGCCAAATGATATAAAAATGTTGCGGAAAGGAAATTAGACCTGAACAGTTTTTAAAGTAATATGAGTGCAAGATAGTAGCTGGAATGGAAATTATTTGTTATAAACCAATACTACGAGTGAGATCATTGGCTTAAGATTTGTCTCATGAATTGATTTATGCGATAAGTACTCTTCAGATTGGATGTGCACATGTAGTGAAGCATGATAATATGGCGAAAGCAGGAAGTACCTCAGCTGTACAAAATGAACATGATGAAGTTATTGCTGCTGAAAAGGTACTCAATGCAATGCTATTCTACCGGCGATATGGGATTACTAGAATTCACATGAGCATCTCCTCATTCCAGTAAGTTTTCCACTTTTTTCATAAAACGGTTTTTAGAACTAGAAACAAAAAAACATATTACTGATGGAATTTATGCTTATAGGAGGTGTCTTCAATTCTTTAATTAAATATTCCAACTGTTTTTCACTTTCTAGTTCTTTTACTTTAAAGTTTATTGTAAAGCTGGCTGCTCCTTCCAGAAAACTCTCAAAAGAGCAACAGACTGCGCTTTCTCCATCTTACCAGTACCAACTTGTGAAAATGAAGGAATGCATTATTCACAATCAAAAGTAAATCATTTGAATCGTCGTAAATCACATATAATCTTTTCATGCATCAATTCTAAATGTAACATGAAATTTCCAACTTTGTTTTTTATGTTTCTAACTGCTTCTATTTCTATAATGGGATACATAGATTCAAGGAATTTTCGAAGAACACATCAATATAAAACACAAGCTGCTAATGTTTCTTTATAGGGTTTTGAAAGAAATAATAGAATGTGGAATAAACATGTTTGGAGACGATTTTGCCTTACGTGCTGCTGCTCAGATGACACAGTTGAGGCCATCCAACGATCATTATATGTCGAAAGTGAGAAGTACCCTGAAACAAATAATGAGGGATTGGAGTAGTGAAGGTATGGTCTAGCTGTTAATGATTAGTTAATTGCTAAATTTTCGTGCGAAATTTTTTAGTGAATTTGTGCAAAAATTTTCTTTTTCTTTTGAAATTCCAGCCAGTGCTTTAGTGAACTAAGAAGTTATGATATGACAGTGCGTATATTTGTCAAGTACAACCTTTCAATAAATAATTGGAAGTTGTCGCCGAAAATAATTAGATCTTAAATCATCAGTTACCAAATAATTGATGCTATTCGCCTGTTACAAATAATTGACTGTCAGTTTCTTTGCTATTTATATAGTTGTGAACTCTTTTATGAATTTAGAAATCCGTATTTCTTTCTTAATATTGGCTTGGCTTATTTAGCAGAATAGCATAAATTCTATATTTAATACTTTTCATGCCTTAAAAGAAATACAAATTAAACAGTAGTTTTGTTTAAAGGTAAGGCCGAGCGAGAAAGTTGCTACAGTGATACAATGCAAATTTTATGTGAGCATTACCCGAACAAAGAAACCCGATCGGTTGTCGAAGTTTTGGTTCCTGGTGCTGGGTTGGGAAGATTAGTTTGGGAACTTGTGAATGAAGGATTCTCGGTCCAGGGAAATGAATTTTCAATTTTAATGCTTCTTACGTCAAATTTCATCTTAAATAAGTGTAAACAGGTATTTTAAATTGATGTGTTTTTTGTCTCATTTCTATATTTTTCTTTTTGACTTGTTCAGTTACTCTTAAAATTATTGATTGCTTCTTGAAAAAACTTTAATCTTTAAAGTGATATCAAAAGAGATATTTCTTTCTTATCGTACTTTTAAATTCCGCTTTTAATTACTTTCCGTTTTCTAGGCGAATGAATATGAGATTTTTCCATTCGTTCTGGATACATGCAATAACTGGTCATACGAGGATCAGCTGAGGCCAGTTCGCTTTCCTGATGTATGTCCTGTTATGCCTGATGATGTAAGTTACTACATTTATTGATTTTATTTGCATTCGATGAATGCTGTAAACTCCTATACTCCTTTTTTCTCTAATCTTATATAGATGTGCTCCGTATAACACTTGGTTTGCCAGAATTTTCAGCTTCTTTTATTCGTTTCTAAAAAAATAAGAAATATCTTGCATCATAATCATTTTGTGGAATATATGTGTATGTTTTTATTTCAAAAACTTTCTTTGATTTTTTCTTTACTAGAGACCAAATAACTTTTCGATGTGTGCGGGTGATTTCTTAGAAGCTATGAAGAACGATATGGAACGGTGGGATGTTGTCGTGACAGTCTTTTTTATCGATACGGCAGTCAATGTACTCGATTACATTGATACGATTCATAAGTAGCTTCTTTCTTATATTTAATGAATGTTATTATTCATGAAAATTCTACTTTTATTACTGACAAAAATTCCAATTTTTTTTAAATGTTACTTAGCCAATGTACTCTACTTGCTTCAAAATGACTTTTATTGGTTAATCGCCGCAATGTTTTAAGGATACTGAGAAAAGATGGCCTCTGGATCAATTTTGGGCCACTTACCTATCATTTTGCTGATGGAGAAGCTGAAGGTGCTATTGAACTGCCATACGATTCAATTATTCAATATATTAAGACCAAAAATTTTCGGTATTGGTCTACTTTAGTTTTTTTTCTTTGCATTTTATTCAGGAAGTCATGATATTAATTTTGCAGAATATTAGTTACTCAGAAATCCTTAATGTTTAGGTTTGAACGCGATGAACGGGCCAACAAATCCAATCCTGCATTATATGCTTGCAATCAAAAATCGATGCTACGTTACCAGTATAATTGTGGATTCTTTGTATGCACAAAATTGTAATTTATTGTGGGCATCAGAATTTTCAGTAGAACCTAATATTTGAGATTTCTTTACGGTTGAAGAAATGCTGCAAATCATTGTATTCTAGTAAATTGGATTAACTAGTCATTACATGAAATCTTGTCTCATGAAAATGAATATTGGTCATAGATTGCTGCTGCAGTTCATTAAACCAGCGGTATTAAGCGTTTCTTCCCTGAAATGTTGTTCTACGAAAGGAAATTCTCAATTGTCTAGATTAATACTGATAAAAAATGCATGCCAGTTTACTTACCATTAAGAAATTGTTCTCGTCCTGTTATTCCCTTTAATATACTTTAATACCGAATAAAATTTACTTCGGAATTTTTTTCTTTTCATGATAACAAGAGGTTTTTTCACTTTCTACTTCAGAATTTTTTCCTTTTCATGATAGCAACAGCTCTTTTCACTTTCTGAATTCTTGTGCTTTGGATTTGAGATAAAATGAAGTAGCTTGTGGACTTTCTTCACATTAATTTGGAAACCGATGTGACAAGTTGAAAATGTATTCCTTCAGTTTTTCATATTAGCTGCTTTGTTCGAACATATTTTAAACATTTCTGTAATGAGAATTTCAGCTCATCAGATGGGTTCAACACTCAAAATTATTGAATCTTTTGGGTTTTCGTATATGTTATTTCGTCAATGAACACCATCTACTGTATCAGCGAACTTCCATACAAAGAATCTAATGTTCGTTTCGGAATTCTAATTTTCTTTAAGTTTCAGTTTCTTTTTTGATCATTCAATAATTTGGAGGTTAAATCCCAAACACATTCAGATACAGCTTTATTCAGATAGAGTGCAATTCAATGGAAGTCAGATATATATTTAAATTAATCATATATTTAAATTAAATAATCTTGGGCCTTTTTTTCGTTTTAAATATTTTCATCCTTGACTTTTAAATATTGTAGAATAGCGTACGCTTGACAAGTTTTCTACATTTCTAGTCGTTTAATGTTGGTTAACCACACTAGTCTGATTTTGAACATGAAAATTCGTATGAATCTGAAAAATTTAAAGGGACTACCTCCAGATAAATTTTTTTCCTTTTCTTTGGGGAGTATAAACTCCTGTTACACTTATCGCTTTCAGGCAACTGCACTCGACAATGATTTCACAGAAAAATATATGTGTATCGGGTCGTAAGTTTTCAGTTTTTGTGTTTTTCAACACCTTTGAATTTAATCTTAAGTATTCATAAGTCGCAGGACTGTGATAGAGTTAGTAACTTGTATTCTCATTTATTCTCAGCAGTAAGCATTAATTTTTGCTGTAAATACAACCAGAATGTTTTCTTTTTTTTGGCAGAATGATTAGTGAATTGTGACATACCAGTGTTTGCTAAGTAACTAATTTTTTAACTCAGTACAAGCAGCTTCAGATAAGCTGAAGTTGCAGTTCTAGAAACAACGTGATTTTTCCCGTTGTTGTGGTGTGTTTGTTTGTAACTGGTGTGGTATTTTTCAATTTGTGCCTTAGCTTTTGATATGTGCTAAAAGTTGAATTTTTTTTTTTGAATCTAGGCCAGGGTCAGTATCAGTTGTTGAGAGTGAGAAGTATTCAGCAATCCCACGAAGTATCAGGACAAATCGACATAATGCACATATAATACGCTGGCAACGCCTGAACGATACGTCTGGTAGTCACATCGTTTGCGTGGTAATCTTTTTCAAAATTTCGGGATTTACATTACATTTTATCAGCATTTTTCCTTCTTTTTAAAATTCATTTGGAATGAAAACGAATTACCTTTTTCGTTATCCCATTTTTGCAGTCTAGTCAATTTTTCGATATCTATGGAGTGAATACTGATTACTTAAGTCTGCTTGGTTCCACTTGTGCTCATCCTTTTAATTTAACAGACGTTGACTGGTGTTCATATGATTCGAATGTTTTGGTATCCTTTCAAAAGTTTTTTCCTTGCTTCTGTCTTTTAACGATGATTAATTTTAGTTCATTTATAGTTTTCTTTGTGAAGTTTTCTTGTTATTCATGAATGACATATGCTCAGATATCGTGTTCGGTCGATGATGCGGTGAAATGTTGGGATTTACGAGATTTGCGTTGTCCTTGCCTACAAATGCAAGTTATTGGTGGAGCAGAGCAAGCGAAATGGGCTCCATTATCAATTAATTTAGTGTGTACTTCTCACGGTACCGATTTACGGTTGTGGGATAAGCGGGTAAGTTGATGATTTGAGCGTAACTGAATGTTCGACACATATAAGGAATTGTTTCTTAAATTGCGCTGCGGGATATAGGTCTTCTATTTTGCATCAATTTTTATAGTTCTGAGAGTTTATTAATTGTTAGATCCAGTGATAAAAAAATATGTGCCATTCTATAGTATTGGTAAAACTCATTTCGTTCCTTCACTTCATCGAAGTTGGGAGGTCAACTTATAAAGCCAATGAGCCGTTTACGATTTCATCAAGGTAAATTTGAACTTAGATATGCATGGCTTAGCTTTTGAGGTAAGTATATAACCGCCGACAAAATCAATCAAGGAATTGAAAATAATTAAAAAAACATACAAAATAATTTTTTTTAATGCACGTATCGTATATGTTGCACGCATTATATGTAGTTCTTCTACATTTATACATTTCATTCTCCATTTCCATTGCATTATTATTTGATTAAAATCATTCATTTATCATTCATCAGCTCTATTAGATAACTTGCTAATAAAAGCTAGCAGGTACTTTATGCTCCCTATTGAACTATGAAAGCCATGACTAGCGCGCTTGGGCATGTATGTCTATCTGCAAAATAGATTGTGAATTGCTAACTGATATATTAGCTTAATACCACTTTTGTCCAACAGTTACTTAAATATTTTCAATTATTTACTTTTGGGTAATTAAAAAAGAAAGAAAATTGAAAAGAAGGATAAGAAAAATTTTTACCGAAGTAAAAAAAAACCTGTTATATTTTTTATAGAATGTGAATCTTCCCATGGAAACTGTCTCAGCGCATATGCAGAAAATTTCTTGTGTTATGTGGCATCCTACACTTGCTACATGTTTCTTAACTGCCGGCATGGATGGTTATATTAAAGTAATTTTTTATTCGCTTTGTGGGTTGCAGTTTAGTTTGAAATCAGGATTTTGTCAACCACCAAGGTATCTGTTTCATGTTGATGTCACTTTCGGGCCCTAGTTTTAATTTGGACCTAGTAAATTATGCATAAAATTAATAGGAAATAAAAGTATTTAATCCTGGATTGAAATTATGAGTGCAAGATTCTGATTACCTATATCTTTATTCCCATGCTGAAACTTAGATGTGGAACAGCAATGATCTGACAAAGCCACGACATTCGTTAGGGATGCTACCGGCTCCAGTTTGGAAAATAAAATTTTCGGTAAGCGAAATTGAGCTTTGCTGTGGGAAATCCGTCAGTAAATCGATTGAGACTACTCCTTGGAAATAGTTGATTTTTTTTTATATTTTAATTCCTCTGTGCAATTCGTTTCTCTATTATTTAATTTTTTCATACAAATAAATTTATGTGGTATATCACCTGTGTAGAGTGATGGAAATGAATTTGCATCAATACCATTGCCACTTTATGGACGATTAGAAGAAAGCTGTGCATTAAGTTTATGGAAAACCAGCACTCTTGAAATTATTCAAGTAATTGGGGTTAGTATTAAATCATTTCTAAAATGGTCCTTACATAAAATCACTTTTTCTCTTTTCATTACTCAGTCTGGTTAACTTTGTAAGATATGAATGCTCGTTCAGTTTTCATAATTTCCAGTGTGAAGATGATGTCCTGCTTGATCTATGTTGGCAGAAGTTTCGCATGCAGAGGCAAACTTACAGTTGTTTGTATTCTGCATCAAGATATGGTAAATTACGGAAATATAATCTGCCACTATTCCAAGATTCGGTTATTTTTAAAGTTTTCAATCTGTTTTTTACATCTGTAGAAAAAAAAGTGATATAGTCCTAGAAAATTTTTCGATTGCTTGTAATTATTTTGTATATAAGAAAATATGAGTTTTTACGAAATTACAGATCATATTCATTGTTTTCGTTATAGGCTAAAGAAGAAATGACAGAAAAAAGTTGCTCCTCTAAATTCGGCGAAAGTGCCGAAAATGCGTTTGTTCTTGATGAAGAAATGAAAGAGCTGAGAGCAAAGAAGCAAGCTCCATCAGAAAGCATTATTTTACCAAATGTTACTCTCCATGAAGGTATAAATTTCCTTTCTGCGTTGAATAATCAGTCATGAAAGGTTGAAACCAATTTTTTGTTTCGTTTTATAAATAAAGAGGTAACGAAAAAATTTTTCTCAATAAGAGCTGACAAAAATGCTGAAAATGTTCTTATTTTTTGGTTCTTATAGGGATTTAGCCCTTCAATCGTTTTGCGTTGGAGTCTTTAGAAATTGCTAATTGTGGTTGATCGGAAAATTCAAAAAGAAAGTGGTTTACTAAACATGTTTTGCAGATGGAACTAGCAAACTTAAGCAGCCATCAATGACTCATAAAATGGAAATTATTGGAAACAGAATTTGTTTGACGGTACGGCGACAGATAGATATTCTGGCAGCTGAGTTGATTCCTTTGAAACATATGTGCAATGAAGATTTATCTGTTGAACAAGTAAGTAATTTATTGGTTCTAGAATCACTTCCGAACTTGCGAGAGTTTAAGAATTGCTCTTTACAAAATCTTATTAGGAATTTCATTTTTCAATTTTTTCCATTATTTCAGGTGAATGACAAGCACAGCTTAATAATATGGAGCAGAAATACGGCTTCTAAATTTCGGATTAAAACAGCCTTGTCATTGGAGGAAAAGATAGAAGGATTCACTCATATAATTATCCAAATTATTGATGAAGGAAGTCATCTATCAGTTGATGAAATCAAGACTATTCTTAAAGTAAATATATTTTTCTCCCGATAATATGAGTACTCTGGTAAAGTTAAGTCCACCACTTTTGATTGACTTGAAAGATATCATTTATTTGACCAATATTTCTTGAGATTTTTATAGTTGATTATCAGATATTCAAAAAAAAATCGAATTTAGGTTTTTTACATTAAGTGGAAAAGTTGTTCATACTATCAGACTTAGAGTTTTACAACCATCAAACTGAATTAAGAAATCTATTATGTGAACAACTGTTGCATTTTTCAGAAATTATCAGAAGAAACAATCACCATAGATGCGTCTTTAGAGAAGGAACCAATTTTGCCCATTATATTGCATACTTTGCTTAAAATAATAACTTCAATGGAGGTATACTTTCCGTTTTCCTTTTGCTGAATTATAGTGAGAAAGTGGGAAAGGTCAGAACTTTAATCGTGGTTCTTGGGAATCTTTGGTTTCTTTTTTTCGCCTTGAATTCAATTTTTAAAGGATCAGAAGGGAAAAAAAGATGCGAGATTCTTGACGAAACTTCTTGGTTTTTCTTTTTGTTTAGGAATATAATTCAAGTTTAGAAATATATTTCTAAGGTATTCGCTTCTCGAACACTTGACATCCCACAGCATCCAGAAAATGCTGTCCAGTTTTGTGAAGGTGCCTCAATTGGAAGTGTATTGGAAACCGTTTCCGCTACTGCACCAAAAAGGTGAATTTTATAAAGAGATTATGAACTTATTAGTCCCCCGTGGTATTTCTCCTCTTTGCTGATTTTTCCAGATTAATCAATTTATTCTTTAGTACGCTTTCATCACCATTACTGTCAACTTCCTACGATCGTTGGATACCATCTCCTCGCACTTGTGGCGCACGTTTTAACGGGTCAGGTATGATCAATTTAGTAATTTCTATCAGTTACAAGTTTTCATTTTGAAAAGGTGTATTTTTAGATTACTACCTTCCTTCAGTAAAAATTAATATTTCGCTGCTGTTGATAACTTTCTGTTATATATTGTTGAAGGATTTTTGGTTGTCTTTGGACGAAACGAATTGGCGATGCGACGCATGCAGTCAAGTAAAGGTTCATTTCAAGACGAATCACTATGGCTTTCAGCAGAACGGATCACTCAGGGAATAAAAGGCACTTCTTCAAAGGTCCTTTTATTTTCGAAGTTCTCTTTTTGTGGCTTTTTATTTGCTCCTTTATTTAAGCATTACTTCAGAAAGGTCCGTTCAGTTTCTTGGATGATGGTCACGAGGTTAATGGTAGTACACCGCGTTCACTCGATGATTACAAACATGAGCTACTCGTTTGTGAGTTATTGTCTTCACATATATTTCGATTAAGTTTAGTGAATCTGTGGGAAAAGAGCGATAAAATATTGACGAACGTTTGTTGCACAGACAGAATAGTTGTACAAGGACTTAGATTCGTAAAAACTTTTGATTTTTTGGATTCAAGCTTTTTTCGTCGAAATTTCTTTGGATAATTCATTAAATTAATTTTAAAAATAATTGTAGCTATGGAAGACATGAATACTCGTTTGCAAAATTTTTGCGGTCACGAAAAATGTAGTTCACCTCTGTGCCAATCGATCTCGGGCACTCCGTTTTTTCCCCGTAGCATGGCTTTCCTTCAGCAGAAATTCGATATCGCAAGCAGTGGAACATCTTCGCTGCTAGGGATGCGTACAAGTAATGTATGTGAAATACTTAAAAATAAATCAATGTCAAGGTATTTGAAAAAGTAACAAAATGTGCTCCAGAAATGGCACTTGACAGAATTATTGCTTACAGTCTTTGGCAGTACTAAGCAACATATGTAGTAACAGTACACAAAATGTTCGCTCACATCGTCGCAGGGGGAACTCAGGGACAAATGTTCTTGCAGACGGTAAATACAATCAGTTTATTTTAATTTTTTCAACGAATGATAAATTATTTTTGAAAAAGAATGTGGCGTGTTGAAATCACAAGAAAAGCAAAAGTTCGAAAATAATATGTGCAGAATTTTGGAATACGAATATAATATCTCAAAATTATTGTGGTGTTCTGGGATTTATGCCGATTAACAAAATATTTCATTTAAAATTCGCTTTGTGAATTAGTTTTTCGCTTATTTCACTATTTTAAGAGTGGTTAGGAGGCGTCACAGAGGAGTTATATTTAATTCAATGATTTAAATTTATAATGTAATAGTGCTTTTATATATTTCCAGATCATCATCATCTGGATGGCTGTGCTGCAATATCCGTGGTGGTTATTTATGATGTGTCAGTGCTCATGTCAGTTAGCAAAGATCTTGCTCGTAAATATCGGTTTGGGTTTGCATTCTTTTATCATATTGTAATGTAATAACTTCAAAAAATTTTCTGATATCTCTCACTTTCACTGCCATTTACATTAAAAGAGTGCCTGTTGAACAATTAAACAGTAAAATTTTTTCCTAGGCTTCTTGGTTCTAATGCATTAGAGTTGTGTTTGTGGAACCGAAAAGTAGTTGAGGAAATAGGACGTAAAGATTTGGAAAACATATGGCAAATTGTTGAACTTTGCATACGTCTGGGGAAGTCAAGGTTGGACTAGTTCATCTTATCAACTTGAAATATTTTAACGATATCGTGTAATGTTTATAAGGATGTTAATGTCTGACTTTAATAAGGTCGTTTCCAGTTTCATACAAAATTATTAAAATTCTTGTTAAAATCTAAAAATTTGTTTTTTGCACTTCAAGAGTTTTTGTCTGTTTTCCCATTCATTGCTGCATTTTTAGTTGTCTTTTTACTGTTCGTTTTATTTATCCATCGAATTTTTTGCTTTCTTGTCAAAATTTTTACGGTTTTTACTTTTATAATATACGAAAGATCGAGGTAAACGAATAGTAGACTAGTCGAATCGTTTATCAGGAAATTTTCTATTGGTTATGCCGGAAAATAAGCTGCGTAAGTACTTGTTATTTTAATTGAATCAGTTAATTTCAGCTGGCGTAAATATTATACCTTTGATGAAAGCAAAACGCTGACCAATGTATCTGATCCCGATTCATCAGAAGAAAGTATGTCAGAAGAAGACAGCATGGCTGTCGCAGTTCATCCATTTGGACGTTCACTAATTAACAGCTTGTAAATTTTTCGCTGTATTGAAAATCCATTGTACGAGACTGATTTTCCAGGTTTCCTTCGTTTATCATAATTTAAGTACATTTTGGAGGAATTCCTGGAAATTATTCCAACCTTGATATTTTAGATTGGATTATTTTACGCGTATCAACGACTATCAGACTGCTGCTGTGATAATTTGCGTCTTAGGTTTGAGAAATAAGCGAAGTTTTGAAATAGCTAATGTGGAATCATCAACTACCGTGAAATCTGTCACCCATGAGCGTTCCCTTAATACTTGCAGCGACGAAACTTCTGTAAGTTGGAAATATTTCTTTTAGTTAGAACCTCTGGTTGACATTGGTTGCAAGTTGAGGTTTCGAAAACATCTCAAGAGTCTAATGTGGTTCATAAGCTGGAAAGCAGCTTTCCTTTTATATTTTAACAACATTAGCTTAACAATTTTTATGCATTAAGAAATCGAAAATTGTCAGTGAAAGTTCCTTTACTTGTGTGAGTTGCTCCAGGAAAAAAAAAGAAATTGATAAAAAATCGTAAAATTTCTGTTGAATTTTCAAAAGAGTTGCCATAATTTCTCACTTTTTTTTGTTACAGTTTACTAACGGAACCTTATTGATTTTTAACAGTGCTTCTTAACAAATTCTGCATATCTAAGTTTTTTTTTTCAAATAAGGCACACAATTGTTTGGTTTTTTAAGCTTATCAAGTTTTACTAAGCATTTAACATCCAGGATTTTGACGTTTTAAAATCTTTTTCCAATTGCAGAATGGCCCGATTTACAGCGCGGTTCATACAAACACTAAATTTGGCTTGAATTTTCGGTTATTACAACCAGAAAAGTAATTTATTATTCTTAGATGAAAAAAGTCAAAATAAGTTCACCACCTATGACAGTACCATGAAGCTTATTTTGAAAGTAAAATTATGATTCTTAATATGAAGATTCTTAAACTGTTTTGGTGGCAGGTTTTTCTTGTCATTATTTTGTACTTTTCTATATTGCTGTTCCAGTCCTTTACTTTTTTTATATATTTCTTATTTTAGACAAGATATAAACGAACAGCTTCATCCAACAACTTCTTCAAAAACTCGAAGATTCTCCACTTTATTTCAAAATACCTTAATTGGCCATCGTTCAGCGAAGCCGACAAAAACAGGTTTGTTTCAAGTTATTCATGTCTTATAAGTTCGTTCATATGCTACCGTTATTAAGAATTCCATGTGTAGAAGATAAGGATTAATAAGCCATGGAAATAGAATGTGCTCCATCATATTGCTTCAGGTTTTTCTATTTTGGAAACAACTAAAGCTTATGAGTTCAAATTTCGGAAATTATATTGAATAGCCGTTCGAACTCATTTTTTTGTCGAGATTAGCTCCATTTATTTTGCTTTGTTTTTCAGACCAAGACATAAAGAGATCATGCGGTCATCCCATGCCTGACAGCCCAGTAATACAAAGTATCATAGAGCAGCTACCTCAAGATCCTGCTGTCCGGAAAAGCGCGCCGAACTTTTATAGGTTTTATAGGTTTATTTATCGTCTAATTTCCAAGAGTTAAAGAATACTTTTGAAATTGAAATGTTTATTCTAAACCTTAGCATGGCTAAAATTGGATTGGGTTGGAGACCGAATTTCCATGTTCTCTTGCTACGGATTTAATGTTCATTTATGTTTAAAGAACTACTTTATTATAAAAGCGATTGTTGTAGTTGTAATTTGGCAACTTTTATTGCTCACCATTAAAAACTAACAGTTGTACTATTGAATTATGCCAGTAATTTCCGATTTGAACTAACACTGTTTTACTTCAAATATTCCTTTTAGTAGTGTGAAGTTTTTGCTTACATATAGGAGTTTTTTTTTCTCATTGATTTACTTCTAGAAATTTGAAAGTCATAGTTGATTTATTCTGATTATAGTCTCTTGGACCCAGCATTCAACGATCGATTTGATGAAGTACGCCATCAGTATGCTAGTTTATTGTTCAGGTGGAGAATGTTTTCGAAAGCTGCTGAAGTGATGAAATATAGCGAAACTGCGCCTTATTCAACACCACTACGGAGTAATTTTTTATGTTATTGTTAAGATAGAGAAAAGATAAAGAATAGACACTGATAATAAAGTGCTATAGTTCAAAAGAGTCTTCAGATTCAGATGGCGCTGAAAGTAAAATTTTTCTAAACCTCAAAAACAATGTCTTCCATTCCAGAAATGCACTTCCCATGGCATAATAAGCTTGCTGTAATTCAATAATATTTAGTATTTCGTTAAATAAAGCAAGCGAAAAAGAAACTGACAACAAAGCTTTCATAAAATCCACTTTTCTATCGAATGTTATATGCAGAACTGGTTTTCGCTTTCGTTTAGCATGTAGCATAGTATTTGTAGCAAACTTTATACTGTTTTTTTTTTTTTATATTTCAGTTCAGACCGCGTGTCCTTGCTGTAATAGTAAATCGTTGCGTTTCAAATGCGATAAATGTTCTACCAGCTGGAACTTTCATTGTTCCTTATGTCAACTTCCAGTCTTAGGTAATTTTCTGTGATTGAAGCAGTAAAGAATAAATATGTCTGGTCTTACTAGTGTCATTTATAAATGCACTCATTCCATTTTCTCAATATTTTTGAATACGCAAGTGCAATCATTTTTTGAATGATAAAGTAAAAGTAAAGGAATTTGCTGTTCACCGTGTAAACATTTTAGCTGATTTCCTCACTACAGTGCATTGTTTCTTATTAAATTCACATTCTTTCTCAATTTACCTCATCTTTTTATAGGTATGTTGACAGTATGTACCGTCTGTGGACATGGTGGACATAGCGAACACATGGTAGTTTGGTTTAAGGAAAATAACCATTGCGCAAACGGTTGCGGATGCGACTGCAAGTCCGCATGTTTTTAGAATTTTTTTCTCGGTTACTGTGCATTTCTCAGATGCTGCTATTTGTATATGTCTGACGCTCTTGTTTTTAAGCATTTCAAGTTTATCACATCAATAGTTCAATTAGTTACAGGAAAAAAGGGGAGTTGAGATTAAACATCCAAAATTAACACCGACGTGTGCTTTTCCAACAATTTAGTGACAATTAGTAAATACAATCAATTACAAAACATAAAAAATGAAAAGAAAAGAAGATTTGAACTGAAACAATCAAATTAGTATTCAGCGATATATTTTTTATCCAATACAAATGATATATACAAAATCTCTGAGCTATAGTTTTTTTTCTTTATCTTTAAAATTGCATTCATTATAATCTTCAGTTAAAGCAGTTTTCTTATGAAGAAGAAAGTACTGAGTAGGAGTATTTTCAACTTAGGGAAAAAATTTCGATTATTCGTCTCAATTGTTCCAGAGTGGCTTTGTTAGACGTGTATACTGTATACCACCACCGATCGAATTTCAGGATTAAATACATGATTAAATTAAATGAATTTCACGTATCAAAAGTGTATCCCTTCAAAGATGTTTAACATGTCACATTACAAAGACATTGGGGCGAACTGAATACTAAAATGCAAGATTAGCTATTAGATTTCATTTGCTATAATTATTATCTACCATAAAATATTTCCATATTCTAATCATTTTTAACTCTTTCATTTAATGCTTCTGGTTATTTTGCATAATGCAAGTTTTATCATCGTTCTTTATCATTCTAACATTTACCATTGCTTTTTTCACTTGTACAAATTGAAGTAGATGGCTAATCATTTTATGATTCAGTTTGATTTTTAACCACGCAAGGTTATTTATTTCTTAACTTTGAAATATATCTTACACAGACGTGTGCATCTCCCAAGTCGGTTTAAATCCTCTGCTTCATTATCACATTCATAAACATAGATATCTTTTATCGAATATCTAATCATTAATCAAAGTGTTGATTTTTTTTCTTTTTTTTTTGAAACATATCTTGCGAAAACATGTACTGGAACTTTTTTGAAATATATTTGCTGAATATCTGTAAATCAAAACTCAAAACCCATCCAAATTATTCTTCATTATTTAA
>PQVD01000842.1:0-19391 GCA_003012265.1 Setaria equina | reverse complement strand
AAGCATTATAGTCGAAAAATACCCCAAGGATTACTACCCAAAAAAAAAAACATAAAAGAAAAAAAAAAAATAAAAAATAAAAAAAATAAAAAAAAAAAAAAAAAGCAGTGGAAAACATTTAACTCTGATGTGTTTTGTATATAACCGCTGGTGTGTACAGAACTTGATTAGAACCTCAATTCAATTTCTAAAAGAGGTTAACGAAGCACAATCTCAATTCAATTTTCTAAATAATTTGGAAATTAATTTGAATTACATTTCCAGCAACCATTCATCGTTATACAAAATAAACCGCTTCACCGTTTCACTTTTTTTTTTTAATTCTTGAAGAAAAAGAAAAGAAATATATACATGCCAGAATAATGCTAATTAATGTGATAGATATGAAAATTACCGAATAAGAAAGAGACGAATTATAGATTTTGCTGGGGATCGATACTACGATCAGGCGGAATTACTGCATGCAAAATAAAATAAAATTTCTATATGTCTTCTTATGAAAATAGTTTGGACTATTTATGCCAAAATTAACGAAATTCATGGGTAAAACGCCTAAAGTGAAGACTGCCATAAAGAATTTTTGCTTTCATATATCGATATTGAAAAAGCGTACTCCTCTGTTGCGTTTTCTCAATTCTTTTTTAAAAAAATTTCATGCATTTACATCAAGCAAAATGATTAAAATTGCTCATCAATACCATCTCAACGAAAAAGAAAACATTCAAAGAACACTAAAAAGACAAATCCTAACAGGCAGAATTTTAACAGAACAAGTGTAACGGCTTTGAATCCTATATTACAAAAGCTAAAACTTACAGCTCCACCACCGGCAACTTCCAGAGCAGTCGCAAAACGAAAATCACGAATTCGAAACAATTTAGCAACAATTCCATTCACTAAGCGACGATCAAAATTTGGATATGGATTCGAATACTCGAATTTCAGATATGGATTCCTGGATAATAAAATTTGAAAACAAAAAAAGAACAGTAAAGAATATAGAAAACGTCTGGTAGTGAGACAGTTTCCGATAGATTTAACAAAAACCAAAGCTTAATTCTTTCTTGGACAGATGAAGAAACACACTGTTACTAGAAATAATGGGAATAAAAATTTACAAAATGTTAATACCGAGCCTCAAAATCCATTACTGCATCAGCCAAAGTACTACGTTCTGCAGCAAGTGTTCGGCGTTCGTTGGTAATTTGGAGTCCAGTTTCTTCATTAAAATTTAGTCTCTTCAACTTAGCCTAAAATTCACAAGATAGATGTGAGAGATTTCCATCGTTAATTCTCAAACTTTTAAAAAACTTTGAAAGTCGATATAAATACCGACTAATCGGGCGAATCATTAGTATAAGAGTATAAATCATGGTAAATTTTGGACCTGAAATTTTCGGAAGACTTTTGATTTCGAAAAATTTGCAAGTTTAATGAAACTTTAAACATAATATGCAAAGAACATCATTTTGATGCTTAAAAATTAGTGAAGCACTTGGCAACCTCTATGGATTGCACTTGTTGTTCTAAATTTAATCGTTCACGCTCTTCGGAATCAGCCTGACTAATAACTGTATTCAATTCTCCCTTCTTTTTGGCTAATAATGGTTCCAGTTGTTTCAACCTAAAATATGCATAATTAAATCTATATTGAAATATTGTTGCCATCGTCTAAAAAAGAAATCTGCCAAATAAAGTAGACCAGAATGTGATTAATTTGTTTCTAATAATCACATGCTTCCCAATGATAGTAATATAGGACTTCGGCTTCTAACAATTAATATTATACCATATATTTTAAAACGCGACACTACTTATTCAACCACCCTCATAATGTAAAATAAAAATAAAAAGAAAAAAAAAACTTATTATCTGAAAAAAAAAAATTTATTATTCGTAAAAACACACCTCATGTGAGCCGTTTTTATTTTAGTTTCCAGCGTGCTCAATGCGCTCCGTTGTGCTGTAATATAACCCATGAACTTATCATTTTATGTTTGGTATTTAGCCGGTAATATCCAAAAATAAGAACAGACGCTAACTTTTCAGCCATGTCTATCCTCGTAGTAATTAAAACAATTTATATTTACGCATCCGAATGAGATGTGAAAGTATTTTTGTAAGCCAATTTTTTTTTTTTTAAATAATTTCATTCTAAACAGTGTTCTGCACCAGATATCAAAGTTTCGTATACATGTGTCTCATACAGCTCTCATAAATCATAAGTCGCCTTTACAGCATATACAGTATTAGTCCTATTATATCTTATGAAAGTTAGAGAGTAAAAAGTTCCAATAAACCTGTTAGCTGAGCATCTAAAGTAATTGCATGACCTTCCTCATCAGTGATCATGCCTTTCGCCAATGCTTCCATTTTATTCCGTGCACGTTTTACTGCTTCTTCCGCTTCTTTGCCACGTTTTTCCTCCCCACCAATTTCGGTTTCAAGTTTTTTCAATTCTCGGCACTTCTTTTCTAACTCACTTTTATCCTATAGAAAATATAATTTACAGTGACAAGACCAACAAATTCGCTGAAGAAGGTAAGAAAAAATCGTCCGTAGCAATCACATCCACTAAAAAACACAAAGGCTCAAAAGTTTCCATAAAAGAAGTACTCTTAAAATCAATAAACTCTGTCTGCTTTAATTAAAAATCCTGACCGACTGAATACTTTTAGTTTTTCGATTAATTGCAGTTTCAGTTTCTTTTCTTTTATCACGCATAGCGTCAAGATTCGCTTCTGCAGTCGTTAACGTTGCTATGGTACCTTTAATACGATCTTCAATTTCTTTCTTTTCTCGCCCACTTTTCTGAAAAAAAAAAAAAGCGATTAATTTACTCATATTCAGGTAATAATGTTTGGTATGAGTTTACAGCTACTTACGATTTATTTTAATAATTAGAAAAGAAAAAACGTTGTTAATAATGTTTGTGTTTGTTCTTCAATGCAAGAACTATCGTAAACAAAAGCACATGACACTATTTTAAATAAAATGCTTAGATGCTAGCAGCTTATGTTGGGCTCACAAATAATTACTTTTGCATGAAGTTTGTAGGACTTTTTTCGGTTTATTAGAATCTAAGGTTAAAAACCGTGCATTGTTTTTGTTATCTTCGAGTTCCTTAAGGCGAAGTTCTTTACGATCCAGTTCTTCCTTTGTATCATAAATGATCTTGTCTACTTCACGAATTTGATTTTTTACACTAGCTATATCATCTTGTAAGGTACGGCTATGGGCCTAAAAATACGCACACATATATGTATACAAAGACTAATAAGGATTGACATATTTTTGTAATATTTATAATCAAAGAATGAAACTGGCTCAAATGCATTTTTTCGTCTTTTCTCATCCACCTTCATTTTTGCGTTCCATTTCGTGCCAATATATAAAATGAATATTTACCAATGAACTCATGAAATCAAATGCAATAAGTTTCCGTTGAAGTGCTTCCAGCTCTCGTCCAATTTTCTGATATTCAAGAAAGTTACTACGATCTCGTTTCAATTTTTCTACCTGCGGGAGGATGTCTTCCTCCATCAGCTGAAAATTATCTTCTATTCAGGAATCTCGAAAAATATTTGAAAAGGAGTTCTGGAATCATCTAACGACTTGTTTATCACTGATCAATGCAAGATGACTTGGTTAAAGTAGCGTCCAATTTATACAAAGTAAAAGATAAACTTGATAGCAAGCTTAGCATGATGAACCATACCTGTTTGATTTCTGCCATTTTGCCTTCCTTCTTTTCTATTGTACGAACAGCACTTTGCTTTTTTGCTTCATACATTCGCGTTCCTGCTGCTTCTTCGATCATTCCAACGATCTAAAAACATTTTGTGTAATGAATATTGATTATCTACTAGTTGTAATCAATAAAACTGATTTTTTCTTCTTCAAAAAAGGAAGGTTCTTAAACTCTAGATTTCAAACCTAATCATTAAAAATTCAAATTTTCACTATCCAAACTTTCAAAAAGCAGACCTGTGCCTTTCTCAATCAAAGTAACAGACCACAAAGCAATCCCAAACACTTCTCTAGTTAATTAAAACAAACTATTCGAACCTCCATTGGCTTCATATTAAGAACCTTCGTGATACGCCCTTGCATGATCAAAAAATGTGGATTGTTTACATTCAATCCAACTGTTCGAAACATATCTGCAACTCGGCTGTTTGTTGCTGCTGCTCCATTTATGGTGTATGTATTTCGACCATTTATTACTATCTGCAGTAAAAAAATTCTTAACAAAAAAGGTGAATACAACTTCCAATTAATCTAAAACGGTGTGAATGCTAGGGACTTTCACTTCGCCTTCAAAACAAAGCTGAACAACAAGAACATAACAGCTTAAATGATAGAAAATTCGGGGTATAAATCATACCATAGCTTCCCCATTATATCAAAGTTACAGAGAAGACTACCCACACCAATTTTTTAAATTTAATCACTCTGATATTTCGACATTTATTATAGCTAAATTTCATCTAAATGCGTATTACTGAGGATCTCCATAAGATTATGTAAAAAAATTTTTAACCATTCTACAAGAATAAAATCTAATAATGTTGACTGTAGTGCTGCAAGTAAATCGACATTAACCATCCCCAGGATTAGAAGTTTGAATCTATGAACCATAGGGTTCAATTTCGTGTGCCATCGTAATTTGAACTTTAAAAATAGTACAAATATAAACAATCTCCGGAACAAACCTGTCGCCGAACAATAATTTCATCATATTTATCGAATCCAACAGGACGATTAGATGTATCTGTATTATCAAATGTAATTGTTACAGTAGCCTTGCTGATGCCCGCCTGACCTTGCTTATAAACAAGATCTGAAAGCTGTGCCGCACGAACCTGCAAACATATATCGCTGTGGTTGTTAGCAATCACGCAGTCGGTACAAATTGGTTTTCAAAGATTTTTCACTGAAATTTTTAGAACTCCAAAATCAATTTATTTTCACAAGTCAAAAGAAAGCAACCAACAAAAAAGTTTCACGGTGAATCTTATGCAGCAGACTTCTTGATTTCTGCAGCTCCAATATCTCCCAACTAATATTTGTAATATCTCCTAACAATTTTAAAAAGTCTAATATCTCTTAGCAACAATATCAAGCCTAATCCAAGAGAGAATATATAAAATTACTAGGGGTGACTTTCCGATGAAAAACTTTAAAAAGGTGTTTGATTACCTGACTTAGGTTAGAAATGCCGAGGACAAAACAAATAGCGTCTAGAATATTTGATTTGCCCGATCCGTTCAGACCTGTGATTGCATTAAATTGTGCATCAAAACCATCAATGACTTGTCGTTGAGCATATGACTTGAAACCATCTATTTCAATCCGTTTTATACGCATTCCTGCAATTATTAGTGTTATCGCCAAGACACCAGAACACCTTGCTCGATAAAGACATAATGGGCACTGACTTACGGAAAGAGGAGAATTTAACTTGAATTCTAATTGGTTCAAACCATTCGACTTCTACTCCTCCCACACATAGCTTCATTTCTATCTCCCTTTTTATCAACCATCCTTCTCTGCTTATCTTATCTACTCACCTCTACCCGTCTTTAGTTTTATTTGGCATAGTTGGAAGTCACTAACAGAACCACAAGCAAATATTCCAAAAACGTTGAAACCACGTACCGCACACCAAATCACATTGGCGCCTTTTGCGCGCTCGCAATTGTATGCAAACGTTAAATACTGAAGTCTCATATTCCTGCCTTAGCGCCTAACTGAAATCCCTACGGCGTGGGTATATTTGATGAGGTGTTTGCTGATCTTAACAGTCTTCGATTACATTTATCCGTACATTTAGTCTCATACTGCACCACCACTGTGTAGTAATTTGATCTGGTGAACTATCTGATCGGACAACATTAATCATTTGTACTAATCACAAAACGCCTGCTTCTTCCATTTTCATAATAAGTGACGTCAAATAAATCAATACATATTCAAAGTACTTGAATTGAATTAAAACTGTTATAGTTGTAACGAGATGGCGATTCCAAAACCTTAACAATCGGAAAGTTATATTGGGAAACCAAATAAACACATATATGCGTGTCCAGAGATGGATCGAAACACACATATATGTGTGCATATGAAATGAATCAATCAAAAAAATCACAAAACGCCTGCTTCTTTCAGTTTCATAACAAGTGACGGTATATCTTCAACAAAACCACCAGATTTGCGTACTGGCGGTTCCGAAACCTAAAAAAAAAGAAAAATTTAAGATCGTCAAATTTCGAAAAAGCTTGTCGATAAGGAAAGATGCAGAGACACCAACCCAAACCCCAGCAATTTTCCTAAACTCATTCATCAAAGAACTGGCGAAACCTTCAAACGAAAAGTTTTCCAAATGAAACTCCGGAGAACCTCAAGAATTTGTGTTTGTTCCGTGATTTCAATTCCATAATCAGAAAGGTTTTTCTTTTCTAAAGGCTTATTCTTTGCTTTCATAATATTTGGTAATGTGGCATATCTGGGCTCATTCAGCCTAAGATCGGCACTTATTACAGCTGGTGTTCTGATTCGTATCAATTCCCTGCCTCCGTCAACTTCACTGAAAAATAAAGAAATTAGGAATTACTCGAAATTCAAGATGGTGTAAGGTCACTGGGAAAAGTCAATGAAAATAATGTTAAAAGCAAATTGCCTTTCTGATCCTGCTTGCTTGCATCCAGTTCCGCTTTCTCATCGTCAATCTCGGGGCATAAATCAAGCAACACATGATAGGGAGAATCAACAATTTATAATATGTAATAAATTATAAGCAAATCAGTAACGAACTTGCCGTGTGATAAGGAATGTTTTATCACTTTCTTGTTCAACCCTGCTAGCATGCATTGCTTGGGGCCAATTTAATAAACCAGCAAGAAGCTGAGCTGTCTGTCCATAGTCATCATCGATTGCTTGCTTTCCAAGAAATATCAAATCTGGCTTTTCAGTCTCAGCTATTTTTTTCAATACCTACAAAGTAATTAACGACTGTTTTCTTTTTTTAATTAAACATCGAATTCAGGCTTTAAATTTTTGGTGAAAATCTGAGCATCGGCTACAACTTCTTTTTTCCTTTACTTGATAAATTTCCACCTTTTTTTTTAAAAAGAAACTTCACGACTGTTTCACAATTTCGTCACTAATTTCGAATCTGTGATTCTAAAAAGAAATTTATTCACTTTAGCTACAAACAACGGTTCAATCTTCTCAGCCGTAGCTTCTTCTACTTCAACATGTATGGCCTTGTCTGCACCTTTCGCTAGTGCCGTACGGAGCGTTTCCTGAAAAATAAACACTTTAAACAGTAAGTTATACTAGTATAAGTATGAAATTTAACTATTTTATTTTATGACCACGTCATGTCGTTCAGTACTCAAGTGTTAAGGAAGTACCACAGGGTGAAAAACAGCGAAACTTCGAAGTCTTAAAACAGAACTGAAGATCCCTCGAATATATAGCCTTTATAAATAATTTTTAAGAAACTGAATAAAATTAATAATCAAAAGAAAGAATTAACCTGTGATTTGGAAGATCCCAATGATACAACCAGAACTTCCTTAATAATTTGCTTTTCTTTCAAACGAACTGCTTCTTCTAAGGCAATTTCATCGAAAGGATTCATCGAATGCTGTACATTTTCCTTGATAACACCTGTCCTGTCTGGTTTTACCCTTATTTTTACAGCATAATCGATCACTCTTTTAACGGCTACTAAAGCTCGCATTTCTTCCGTAACACTTAAATATATTGCATAATATTAGACATAAGAAACAGTACAATAACTCTCATTTCCAAAGTTGACAATATCTAATGATACTTTAAAAAATTTGAATTTCAAAAATTAATTTCAAAAAGTTTCTCATATTTATATGACAGAACTTCATTCTACCACTTCAGTTCTTCCCAGAAATAAACGCCTGAACAGCATTGTCAATTATGCAGCAGAGAGTGAAGTTTTAAATAGTTTTAAAAAACAATTTTCTCAAACTAAAAAAGTTTTCGAAATCTAAGGTAAAATCAGTGCATAATGCGTAAACAAACGCATCTAAGGGGGTGGAGGACTGTGTGAAATGATGAGTGAATGAATAATGGAGAGAACAAAGTCCATAGATGAACATTAATTTAAACTAGCAAGACCAAATTTGAACCCTTTGAATGTCTGTCCTACTTTCTCTTACTCACTCCATCATTCTTGTTATCTTTGCTCAATCGCAACTCATACCGAGAATTCTAACAGCGGTATGTCATGCACTATACCAATGCCTTCCGGGTCACGCCTGAGATCCCTCAACTCTTTTGAGTGATATGGTTGGTGACTACAGACTTTTTCTCTTCGCCATCTTCCAGTGTTTAGATGTTACTTGTAAACAGATAACAGAAGAGGTCAATGTGATTAGAAGCGTTATCCGTATGAGCATGTGTTCCATCCTTCCCAACGTGTTCTGTGCACCCACGGATGTGTGATAGAACGCTTCGTCGGCGTGAATAGTTACATGCGCATCAGCGTATTTCGGTTTAATTTTTACATTGCAGCAACATCGAATACGTCAACCAATGACTCCAAGCTCTCTCTATTACTTCAGTATAAATTGAAGTGTTCAGTGCTGGTTAAATCTTTCTTAGCCTTGGTGTAAATAACGGTATTATTTCGAAGCAATCAGAAGAGATTTTCCTGCTTCCAGAACCACTGATGCTTTCTATAACTGAATGTATACGGTGGACAGGCATTACGATTTTCGAAATTTGGCTTCATGCTATCGGATTGCTCATTTTTTCAATTCTTATTGTAAGTATCTTTCAGTATTCGTTCAATTATAAAAGCGCTTGTTTAACCCATTTTAAACAAAGAATTTCAATTTACTTCTGGAGAGAGAGAACGAGGGGAATGTCTTTTCGTGTAAAATCAAGTAAAATCGAAATTAGTTTTTCATCCAAAAACACTCCGACTAAGTTGCAATCTCCTGTTGAATTCGTAGGAGTTACGAAGTTTCTTCTGTCATAGCTGAAATATTGACCCACTTACTAACTGATGATAATTACTCATTTGATAATATGTTATTTTGAGGTAATTCATATTTCCAGGTGATGAAGAGTGAGTTTTATCCGAGTCTTACCTATTGGCATGTGTTCACACCACTATTTGTAGTTACTGCTCTCAACTTGTATTTTCTGTTTATCGTTCTTGTACGGGCAGTAGTGGAAGAGAAACAATGCAAGGATCCTATTTTGAAGTACTGTTTACCCTGATTCGCTGTGTTCAGTTCCCCTTGTAATCAATCTCTTTCCTTAAGCTATATACTTAAGATTTCTTAGATTCAATCCTTTAGTAGGCTGTTAGTAAAATTGGATTGACGTGTTTTGTTAAAACGCTTTGAGACCCAAAAATTATCGTCCGACAATAAGTCTTTCGTTTTATTGTATCATTATATCCACCACTTTTCGTTATAAACTCCTGTAATTAACAACTGTAGTTACTTTAAGCGGTTACCCTGAATTCCTCGAAAGTAATTCTTTTCTAACTATTAACATTTGTCATAAGAGATTCTCTATCATTAGATTTATATTTTATCTATAGCTAACGAATCATGGAAGCATTTAGACGATTTCAGGCACGCATTTAGCTGGTTAAGACTTATTATGGTCGGGATATTTGAAGCGCTATTGTGTTACAAAGTGAACGGTGACTTAGAGGATGGTCAGGTAGCAGTTCAATCTTCTTATGGCATTGTTTTCCTACCTGTTTGGGTCCTCATGGCTGCACTGTGCTTTCAAGCATTTCGTCTGTTGTGAGTGGCTGCATTTTAGATTCCGTGTATACGTGTAGCATTGATGTTACAGTATTGAAAAACAAACAGAAATGTTACGGGTTTTCCAGAATATGAATATTCGGAAATTTAGTTCACAATTGATATGTTGTTACTTAAAAAATATCTGAAATGTATGCTTAGGTTTAATTCTAACTTTCAGAAACGTCCTACATTGAGAACGTTTTCTCGAGTCATACATCTCTTAAATTGCATAATATTGTTGTATAAATGTATTGTCAATAGCCCTCCGCAGGATTATTTGATTCCTACTTCTACTAATGTAATAAATGTGTGTATTCTAAGCGATATCACTTCAACTCTTTATTTAAACTGTCAGTTCCTCTACATCAATATATATTATTAATTCTGCAAATATTTCCACCGGATTCTCTTTTGATTATACTGTTCCATAATAATATTCCACCCTTCGGTTTTTCATCATCCATTTCTCACGCTTTTCTTGCATATCATGAAGCTAGAAAGCTGCTGCAGTGTATAAAACTATAATTTGCTTTATTAATTGAAACAGTTGGTAAGCTTTAAAACCGTAAACTTTGGAGAAAAACATTATCGGTGAGAATGAAGACTACTGAATAGTCAGGAACAAAAAGACAGCTTTCAACCTTACAGCAAAGCGAAAACAAGATACCCATAGGTTCAACCGCTTTCATCACATGTGTCACAGTCTAAATATTCACCACTGATAAATGAATCTCGGCTTATCTGCTGTATTTTATATGGAAGGTTATCCCTCCATGCTTGTCGATCCCGATCTTCCTTATTTATGTCTGTCAATATTTTCCCCTGGAAATATATATCTTGTCTGAAACACATATTAATTTATATAAATAACTTCCAGAAAAAATTTAAAATATATTCGTAGTGGAAACGATTCTTCATTGATGTAAAGATTAACATACTGTCGACTCCTTTTTAGATTTTTGACGAAACACTCATGCATATGACGAGGAACTTACTTTTTCGCTTTCCTTAACTCGGACAAGTTTCTCATTAACCTGAAGACATTTTTATTTGTCGTTCAAAAAAATTATTTTTGATTTGAACAGATCGGACTTGACAAATCTTGATTCTGAAATTAATGTATGCTGGGAAAAAAGTTTTTAATGTCTTTCCGATTGATCATGGACAGTGGGGAAATCACGAGGAGGTAGAAAAGAAGTACATACCCTTAGCTCAGATTTATCTATCAACATTTTCATGACAATCCTTGCAATATTTTTAGAATCATCCAGTCCGGAATGTTCGCGACCTTCGAATTCCATGTTTAAAGCAGTTAACATCCTGCCTAGATTAATCTTTTGCGTTGAGCGCCCTGAAAATTTTGCTAACTGTGGTAATTCGCAGTGTGTTGAATCGCAGATAATTTTGCTCATTAAAAAGGAACTATAATGAAATTAATGGACTTTACCTTTACAGTATTTATTTGCGAATGACTTCCGAATATTGATGTAATAGCGAAAATCGTGAGGAACCGCATTTAATTTGCTCTGCAACAGACCAAAATAATAGAATAACATAAGCAAAATAGCTCAATCTGAAACGTGTAGTCAAGTGTGCTGAAAATATAGTACCTGAATACACTGCATTTGAAAAAATTTAGCGATATCCCAAGGCCTGAAAGCGGGTGGCAATAAAACATCATAAACACACAAGTCAGGATAATCGATGAAAAATTTGATCTGCAGGAAATACAAACCTCGAAGATGCATGAATTCATCCAACGGTTCATTAGCACTCTGTGTCCAGAGACCCTCGAATTATACACCCTAAATACTCCCCAAAAAAAATTTGCACCACCAACTAACCCGTCAGTCACGAAAGCGTATCGTGCATCTTGCTGTCCTAACCGATGTAACTGCATCCAAGCTCGAAAAGAATCCAGAACATCAACGAATGGTAAAGCACTGTCAACCATTTCTTGAGTAATACCCGTAAAATTGGAACAAAATTCGCTGAGTTGAGGATTTGTTAGTGGTCGCACATACGAATGGAATATATCCACCTGGAAAATATTTCTCAAGCTTTGAAATGTAACGAAACAGAATGACTTTTGAAGGAAATCAAGCAGAACATCGTGAATCCATTCTCCAGGAAAACAATGGTTAAGGAACATGTAAATGAAAGATTCGAATGATTCAAAATAAAGTAAATTATTTATTATCGCTTAATGTAATGTCTGAAAAATCCTGCAGAATGAGCAATTAAACATTGTCGCTTAAATTGCTTACAATTTCTTTCTTTCTAACATCGACAAGAACAGCTGGAAATTCAATAATCTCATGATCATAATCATAGAGGTCAGCTTCACAAGTACATTCAAAATCCATTACCTGCAGAGAGTGTAAGGTACTAATTCTCAAATTGCAACCGGAAATAGATGGTGCAAATATACATGATCAAGATTCAGAAGCACAAGTTTCTGGCTTTGGTCTAATAAAAAGAATGTCTAAATTCAGTCCTACTGAAAACTGCTGTTGGAAAAAAAAAATGGTTAACCTACCACAAAATAGTCATAAAACATTTCAGTTTTATTTCGTAGTGGTTCAGCGTTTTTAATAATGGCAAATTCCTTGCGAAAATGCCTTTTCAGTCTGCTATACAGCTGACTTCGTTTTCCGCTGAGAGCAACATGATCATTATCAAAAATGAAAGGATCAAAAAAAAAAAAAAGAAAACGCAGGGAAAGCAAATGACGGAAGTGAAATGCGATGTGACCATCAATTTAACAACTTTATATAGACTAGAAAAGAAAAAATCTTAAAACATTCTCTAATGGAGGCAAAATATTCTAGAAGTGGTGAGATAGTTCAAGCACTTTCAAGAAAAGGGAGAAAACGCGGAAAAATAACACAAAAGCAATACAGCCTCAATTAATGGAAAATCCTGGAAAAGAAAGTGATAGCAAATAATCACCTTTTCTTTGTGCAATCTGCATATCTAGGAAATATTTCCCAGACAAAAAATTGGTCTTCAAAATTATCGACATACAATAACTCAAAATCATATATATGCTTACCGAGAATCGATGTGCGCTTTCTTCAATTCATTACGCATCTCAACTGTAGTCATGGAATGCAAATGCTTCATGACATAAAGGACGTGCTTCGGATCCTTCCTTAGTGGTTCTTTGTAAGGCACTATCGGTAATACATATGGTGCACTATCACCTTCCACTACAGTAAACTCGGGATCTGTAAGAAAATAACTCATCGTGAAATTCTAAAGTTTCATTCTTTTTAATACTGAAGTCATGTTCTTAAGTACAATCGAGATCCATAAAAGAAAATGGAAATTTTTGAATCTTTATGAAAGAAATATATTCAAAATGACGAATTTTTCATCAGAACAATTTTCTTTTTTTGAACCAAATCAACTTACGAAGATTCGAATATTATGGAAATATTAATCAAATCAGTGATGTAACGAATGATCCACTTGCCTGGATCTTTCAGCTTCATTTCCTGAACTTTCTGAGACGCTTCAATCATTAGTTCATAAAACTTTTCCAGTTCTTCGTCATCCGATAGATTTTCTTCATTGCATGTCGATTCAGCCATCAGCAATATCTTCCGCAATGATAAGTAAATATCAGCATGGAAGCTGTTTATTCGATGAATATGCAAAAGGCAGATATGAAGAACGAAGGGTCTGATATGAATGATAATGAGAATTTGCACGGGAGAAACGCTCACATAAAGTTGCTCGATTATGCAATTAGAGTAGAAAGGAACTTTAAGGCAGCAATACGACCTACCTGTCCAAAATATGTCATTACCTAAAAATTGATCTTAAATTGCCACTCTCCCCACAGAAATTTATTACCATACCAATAACGTGTCTCTTTTTTTTTCTTGCTCAACACATTATCTCTTTTCTCTTTTATTTACTTTTACAATGGATTCCTGCTTTATTTATACGTTTTTCTAAGCTTCACTAAGTAAAATTCCTCTACCAAATCCCTCGAAAATATCGAAAACAATATGCCATGTCAACCGGATATCATGTAGAATCTAGTTTCAGAATAGCTGCAATGAGTAGATGTAAATGAGTGAACAAGAATTTTACCGACATGCATTTTTAAAATTACAGTTCGAAATGTTTGTATGGTGAAATACTCTGAATCCTCAAACAGAATAACATCTTTAAAGATATAATCAGCTGAATGTTCAGAAATCTTCCCGTAAAATCAGATCCTCCCGTATCCTGTTTCTTCCCTTCACGTAATGCACGTGTCATCCGCAACATGGAATTTTCGAAGTTAAATTAAAGTAAAATTCATAAAAATTCTCTTTACCAATAAACTTACTCGTCACAGTTTCCTGTTTAACAAATCTTTTTTGCTTTTTTTTTTTTTTTTTTTTTTTTCATATATCCAAAGGTATTTTCCAGGGTAGTGTAAGAAAAGATTCTCTGTGACCTAATAGAACAGTATAAAGCAAGGGAAACAGATTAATTTTATGGCATAGATGAAGCATTCCAGAAAAGAAGATAGACATAATTATTATTAAGTGCTCTTACACTAGATCTACTTGGGAAAAGATCATATCAGAAGATCCATTGTATTGGGATTTCCCGAAGAACAAATGTAGTAATTTCACTGGTCAAAACAGCAAACCTAAAGAATTGTTGTTGAGGGCTGAGAAAAAAATGAAAAAGAAATTACTGCTAGTGCAGTTTACATTTAAATAGATAATATATCACTCCATAATAGAAGCTATTGCTAAACATAATCTGCGATATTTTCCAGAATATTTTCTGTGATGAGTATAACCACCTTGCATTCTCAGTCGGAAGATCAACTAGTATCTTGATATGAAATATTGATTTGATAATACTAACTTAATACAGAGGTTTTAGAACGAAATTAACTGCATACCGCACTCTCCCAAAATATTACCAAACAATCTCGGGAAATTGCCATGAAAACAAATAAATAAAAATCCTCGGAGGGATTTGGTATTTTCACTGTAGCCAATTACCATATGGCGGCTAGTGCTTGTTAAATATACCTATCTTAATCATTAGGTGGGTATGTGGCTTTATGTCTCAAGTAGGCGTTTTACTAAGATATCCGGAACTATTCCGGATTAGTTAGGTGTAATGTTTGAGGAATGACCAGCTTGTCTGGTCAAATATGTTATTTCAGGTCTTTTTTATGTCTTAAGATCAAGTTATAATGGTGTAACAAGTTGTTAGACGTAGACAAATCTGCATAGTGCGAGCCTTCCACACGGACTGTATAGTGCAGGCCATTGCCATGGACTGTATAATGCAAACCATCCTCATAACTGTCACGGGTCGACGACAACTTGCAGAATGTTCGAAAGGGTGGACATTTATGGAACTTGAAAATTTTTGTTACAATTTATCGTAAAAGCAAAATTTTCTAGAGCACAATATGAAATAAGCATTAAAATTTAAAAGAGATGGTATGCTTTGTATTTGAACAACAATTGGTTGAAATATATCGTTTCAAATGTCTTCAATAGTATTATCTTTATCTCTATACTTATCCACTCAGTTATATCAATTGAAGATCTCTAACTTAGGTCGGTGGTAACGAACTGGAATAACCTTTTCTTTTGTAGTTCAGTGAACCGTGAAGTTTTGATGGGCCATACGGAAGTGGTGTTTTCTCTTCAGTGCAGTTAATTGCAGTTTCTACATTAACTCGTAGCCCTTTATTTGATTCACGAATCATTTAGTTGTACTTTTTTATAAGTCAACTTGTTTAGCCTGATATTATTTGTTAAAGTAGCAGAATGCATTTTTTTTTTGTTAAAACTCCATGACGTATAAGCTGATTTATATCCATGAATGTGCCGAACGAATTTAAATATTTTTTTCAGGGTCGCTACGGAACGGCAATGTTAGTCACTTTTAAGACCATCGCGCAAGTAAGTTTCGAGATCGAGTTGGATCCTCATTTAACGGTAAATTTTTCCTTGAACTCGTCCTTTGAATTGTTTACCCATTTTTTTTTTTTTTTTTATTTTTCATATACAGAAGACTTCAGTAATTATTTCACTTATATGTCGTTTAGCTTAGTGATGCCGAAAGCATCGGAAAAAAATTATTGGTTGAAGTATTTTGTAAATTGTTCCTTTTTTTGGAAATGCAAAAATGTAATTGCAGTACCTTTTTCTTCTCCTTTTGTATTAATTATAAAAATTTACATTCGTATCAAATAACAAAAACGAAGGAATGAAAGCTTAGTTTTATTAAAAAAGTGTCTTAGATTGGCGAAGTGAAAGCCAAAATAGCGAGAGAAAAAGGCGAATCGGAATATCCTGTCGAATGTCAGAAGCTCATCTATAATGGAAAAGTGAGTTCAAGGGATTTTTTTCAAGATATATACGGGAGATGGTTTATTTTCTTTTTCTGGTGATTTTACATGCCACTTCTAGGTTCTTGATGATGCTCAAACGGTTGAAGAAGTAATGATTGATCCCTCCAAATTTGTGGTCATTATGATCGCAAGAGTAAGTTTCACATTTTTAATACTTTTGAACTGTTTTGCATAAATTGGTGAATCACTGAAAATTCATCAAATTCATAAATGAATTCATTCATCCATTACATATGCGTTGAGAAGAAAAACAGCCAGTAGAGAAACTGTTTAATTTCAATTCTTTGTAATTTTTGCATCGACAAGGGTTAACTATGAAATTCTTCAACGAAGAATTGGATCTCGTTAAATGCTTTGCGTGAATTTCTCTCCTACTTTATTGATGTTTGCTTTTAAAACTTCTAGAAAAAGCCTGTAGGAGCTGCTTCTGTCGAATCGGCTCCTCAGCCTTCGAATGCACAAATAACTGCAAGTGCAGCAGTTTCGACTGCAACTCCAGCTTCTGTAACGACAGATAGTAATCCAGCGACGCCGCAGAATCCAGGTGATTTGGACATTCGAATATTCTAATGAGCAGTTTGCAGTACCTATGTTTTGCTTTTCGTAAGCTGGTCCATTTCTGTTCTTGCTGTGGTTTTCCGTCATTTTTTTTTTTTTTTTTGCTGTGATTTGACAATGAATTTATAGGCTTCATAGTGATAGTTCTTTTATGAAGTTGATACAAGAAATAGAATTTCGTAGATTTATTGTATTTCATGGTTCCGCTTAACATTGTAAGGGAATCATGGTCATACGCCACCGATATTTAATTCGTGTTTTCAAAGTGTAAAAGTATTTCAGACGGTCTAACTCCCGAGCAAGAAGAGACAGCTCAGGCAATCGTAGCAATGGGTTATCCTCGTGACAGAGTTAGTTTAAAAAAAAAAAAAAAGAAAAACGAACTGAGAGTTGCACTCATTTTATTTCTATATATAGTTCTGTTATAACTTAGGTGATTCGAGCTTTGCGGGCATCCTTTTTCAATGGTGATCGTGCTGTTGAATATTTATGTTCGGGCATACCGGAGGAAGAAGATTTAACAGGTCGGTTGGTTCACGGTACTTCAATATTTAGACGTTTTTTGTACTTCATTATTTTTTTCAGGACCTGATTTTATCAGGATAAGGTGTGCAACACGTTGTTAGAGAGTGCAGATAAGAGCATAGGGAGGAAGGATAGATGTGGGAGCACTCTCTTTTGTTCACTTTTTTATCGTCGCTTTGTTTCATTAAGATTACGTTTTTAAAGGACATCAGGAATCAATAGAGCATGAAGAAGGAGAACGAGGACAAGGTCTTGGTCTTGACTTCTTACGCCAATTGCCGCAGTTCGAACAACTTCGAGAACTGGTTCAATCAAACCCTGCTATTCTTCCTCAAATCATTCAACAAATAGCTCAATCGAATCCTGCACTTATGGAGGCTATTCAAAATAATCAGGTATTTATTTAAAACTATAAATTCTGCTTGACTGTAGGACTATTCTAAAGTTAAGCTTTGTAAGTTATTTCGATTCAGCTTCTATAAGCTGCATAAAATCATTGTTTGTTGGAAATGTGCTGGAAATTTAAATGTCATTCACACGCATGGTATTTAAAACATTGTCTGGTTTGTAAGCTTATAATATTAGGTATTTTGAAAAATTGGGTATGATAGATCTCATTTGGTACAGCTTTCACTGCTGTGTTTCTTGTTTTTCATCTTCGTATTTTAGTCAGATATGATATTTGTTTGCAACCTGCAGTAAATTTTTTCACAACTGCTAGTTTTTACGAATATAAAACTAATGTTATTAATGCTCTTTCAGGAAGAATTTGTTAACCTTTTAAATAATGGTTCTGCTGGAAGTGGTGGAGGTGGTGGTGGTGGTGGTGGAGGTGCAGTTCCTGCAGCCGGAGAGCAGCGGCAAGTTGCTATCCATGTTACAGAGGCTGAACGAGATGCAATTAATCGGGTAATTTCCCTCTGGCTTCGTTCACAACATTTTATTTAAAAAAAATAAAGTTTTTCCTTTTATTTTAGATTTTGAATCATTTCTGAAGGACATATATCGCCATAATAAGTGGTTTTGGATAATCCTGCTCCATTTAAAATGAATCATTGGAAACTGTTTATCGGTTAATCTTTTCAGCTTAAGTCTATGGGTTTCCCAGAGCAATTGGTTATCGAAGCATATTTTGCGTGCGACAAAAATGAAGACCTGGCCGCTAATTATATATTAGCTCGTATGGATGAAGCAGCGGTATTTTTATTTGAAAATTAGGGAAAATTGGGTTCCAATAACATTTTTATGAATTAAAGTTAAAGATGCGAGTATCACCCTTTAAATAAGGCCAAATAATTACCCTGACATTTTGAACATTTGAATACCCTAGCAAAATTTCCCTGCTTCAGTTATCTCATTTTATTTTTTAAAAATAGTGAGACTTTTTAGAGGTACCCAATACAAAGTCGTGGATCTTGAAAGGTATTTTAATTCCAACCCATGAACTTTTCAACTGTTCTCTATTGACTTCATGCCAGATATATTACAGAATGTTGACTTTCATAATGCACCTCTTATAGGCAGAATTTGATGCAATGGAACAGCAAGGCGAAGAAGGTCGTGGACCTTGAAAATTCTTTCATATACATGAATGTAATTGCTGCTACAAAGCGACAGGCTTCAGTTTTTGAAAAGGAAAAAAAATTTTTTCTCTAAATGATGTGAGCATACGTAGTGGGGAGGCTTTCTCGACTTTTTTTTTTTTCTTTTGCTTATCATTGTATTATGAAAATATTTTTTTTCCCTTAAAAAACTGTGCTTCAATTGTTTTTCTCCGGGTAGTAGATTGCACTGCTTTTAGTATTTTTATGCTAATTTTGGAAAGTTCAACTTGACATAAAGTATTTTTCTCGAGATGATGATTGATAGCAAAGTTCTATCTCCCCGGAGTTTTTATCACTAAAGTCTCTGTTTTCTGCATAAAGACTTCATGCCAAACATGCGTTGATAAAAAAATGTATGGCCCTTGGCCGTCTGTGTATGGAAGTAGTGGTTTTTCTTTTCTTTTTCTTTTTTTTTTTTTTTTTTTTTTTTTTTTTTTTTTTTTTTTTTTTTTTTTTTTTTTTTTTTTTCCTTTAAATATTTTTGGTTTTTTAATTTTTTTT
>PQVD01000838.1:0-70110 GCA_003012265.1 Setaria equina | reverse complement strand
TATATGGAAGGATGACACAAATCCGTCTTGAGACCGTATTATTTTCACTTTTCAAAATAATCTGAATAATGCGTGTTCCACCAGCCAACGATATCCCAAATCCCATTGCGCCATCAGCAAAAAACTGCAACCTCAAACTTCGCTCTATTGAACAATTATTTACTATGTTAAAGAATTGACGAACTTTCCAGAAAAACTTATGAGTTTTGCATTATCACCTTCCGCTTTATAAACTTCTCTAATTATAATTGACATGGTTTTTAAGAGCCCATTTTTCAGTCTACTTAGAATGCTTGGCTAAAGTCGAGAATTTCTTAAATTAAATAAATTATCTGAATAACTGATAAATGTTAATAAGGCTTATCATTTACAAGTGACAAATATTCATTGTAGAATTTGAAGAAAGCTAGCCAGAAATGAACAACCTCCATTCCTGTAAGACTGTAGCGCTCACGATTTTGGCTTGTTCGAATGATTCCAATGCAATAGAGCATATTGAGAGTGAAAACCAGAAGGCCTGATGCAAAATAAATTGAAAATTGCAATAGCATTCTGGAGAAGAAAGAAGATTAAAATACTAAAATTACTTTTGAAGATACTGTATATTGACATGGTAATGATCAGCTCTATTCAACGCATCATTTCTTTCGGGATACTGTAGTTTCATCAACTAAGATAAAAATTATCAGATTATAATTTTGAAATTATCGAACAATTGAAATGAGCAATTAGATGTAGTTGACTTTGGTTTTATTAGCTAGTAAAAATTATTTCTTTTAGTTTTATTTTAGGTCTGCCACATATCATTATCTAATCAATTTTAACCATAACTATAAGAACATATCGATGAATGCAGACTTTCAATAAAACTGAGTATTTTCACAATTCAGTTTAGTTTTTCCTTCTTTCAAACTTCTGTTTTTCAGCAATCTATTTGTTTTAAATCTGACCATAATTTTGTCTTGCATATGCTAAATACATTCAAACAGTTTTGCAACATTTTTTAATATAATTCAGCAATTTACGAAATATAATTCAGCAAATTTAAATTTAACTAGGTGAAAAGTTATTGCTTTCAAATTTTCTTTTTACTTTCAAATTTCAAAAAGCGAAAATTTTTCTAGAGAAACTTTCCTTCTGAAAACTAAGATCGATCATTATTAAGAAGTGAAGTTAGATAAAAAATGGATTATAAAAAAGCTGAAAAGTGAGTATGATACTTTGAGGCTATCGAACACGTGACAATGAATACTAAAAAAGTAATCATCGTTTTTTTCATCCGTTATACTACATCATCAGTTTCATTTTCCAGCTTCAAACAGAAAGAATTACTTTTGAAAACCTTTTTGTCTTTCTGACTTTTTTTTAAATAAAAGCATTCAATTTTTTCGGATTTATTTTAGAATTGAACTTTTCGTGGGATTTTAGCTATGCGGAAATGAATTTCACAACAATGTTTCATTATTAATGCTTCTTTTTTCAAATTAACTATGAAGTGAAAATAATCATCATCAAGAAATTTCATTCAGTTAGTTCACAACAGGGAATTTCAAGTCACTCAGTGATTGATAAATTTAAAACAATAGGTTCATTAAGAAAAAAGAAAAAGAAGTTGAATTGCATGTGAGAATAATTTAGTTAAAAGTATGATGGGCAGTTCTTTCAAAACTTTTCAATTACCAAACCTCTTTCTCTTGTTTAGTTCTCACTTTGATTAAAACTAAAAAATCAGGATTTATATGTGCTTGCTTTCATTACCAAATGTCTTCATTTATGGCAAAAATTTCGAGAATAAAATATTCCGTAGTGTAATTATATTTCAAATTTCCATCGAGTTTTTATTTTGTTGCTCTGAAAATTTTCTATCCAAGCTAAGCAATCATGCCATCAAAGAAATTGAAATGGTAAAGAGTTTCACTCAAACTGCAAAAAATTTTCATTTTAAAAAACAAAGTAATATGAGTAAAAACCGGAAGTATTATTTGAAAGAAAAATTCGAATTATTCAATTGAAAAATTTTCCAAACTACTCAGTCGGAATTCTGATGGAATAAGTTGCATACAATTGCACATGTACACATGTATACTTTGTATTCTCCTTCCCCAATCTAATTTTTTTTTTGTTTGTTTTACTAGATTAGCTAAAATAATTAGTATGCTGTAAACATACAGAAATGTATGCTCTTAATGAAGGATATTCATTTAATAAAGTGCATGTTGCTAAAAGCGATGAGAAATTTTAAAGGCAATAATGAAATTGATTAGTATTATTTGGCTATACTCAGTTGATTAGTAATATTCGTGGATTGCGGAAATAGTATATACAATACAATCTTCCTTACTTTTCAATAATAAACTTGAAAAATCAAACAAATAGCTTAGAATGAAAGACGAAGTCATACGAAAAGTCAAAATCACAAGATGGCATCATGTTATAAGAAAAAACAGAGCAGTATAATTTCAGTGCCATAATTTATGCCCCTTATCAACTTAATTAATTAGAATGTCTAAATTTCTGTTCTATGCAACAATCATCATTTCCTTCTCTTCATTACTTTCCATGGCCAAAGTTATGGTAGTAGGTATTTGGAAATAAGAATTGGTTGCTTAAACTGTAACTTGATGGTTTTTTTTTCTTGAACAAACTATAATCGAAATATTTACTAAGACATAATTTCCTTATTCACTAAATGATATCTTTTACTATGTTTAGACTTTAGTGATAACATATTTCACGAATAATATTAATTCAAAAAATTATATCAATGTGCAAGTGGTAAAAATCATTTTAACAACTTCAAAATCATTTTAAAAGAAGACGAAAATTAGTTTAGCTTCACCTTCATTTTATTGGTTTTGATGTGATAAAAAAATTAATTGCATATTTAAGTTACACTTGAATTGATGAAATTTTTAATGAATCAGTTATGTATAAATTGAGCTTAAACTCATTCATATTCTTTGATGTCTAAAGTTTCATTTCGCTTCTGATTACACTTGACAACAGTTCTTAACAATTGGAGAAATAATGATTAGTAGCATGAAGGAGGAAAAAAGGAAAAGAATGAAATTAATAAGCAAACTCATTTTTCGATAAAATCAATTGCCTTATTTAGTACGATTTTAATTCATTTTTTATTAAATTTGAAATCATTTTGAAATAAAACTTTTCATTAATTATTACTATACCTGATTAGAAAAAAATCTTTTTTTAGGAGCAGCTGGGAGTATTGAAATTAATCAGTAGGAAGGAAAAAACATTATTTTATAATCACTTTAATAAAGATCTCTAACGAAAAAATCTTTTTTTAGGAGCAGCTGGGAGTATTGAAATTAATCAGTAGGAAGGAAAAAACATTATTTTATAATCACTTTAATAAAGATCTCTAACGAAGTTATAATGGGAACTTGACGTCATCATATCCTTAATTAGAAGACTACTTATACATCGCCAGTTCTCGAATATAAACTCCTATGAATATCATATTGTAGTCATTTTGTTACCGAATATTACTTGTAATGATTATATTACTACTGTTCGCTGCCGATGCTAGCGTAAATTGACCTATCCCAAAAAAAGGTTATACAGTAATTCATTTGCGAATCCTTAATTGCTCAGGCCCATGCATAGAATTGATTAAACAATGAAAATTTCATTTTAAACGTTTCAATATCAGTTTGATTACCTGTTGATAGCAAGAGAAAAAGACGAAGTTACAAATTTTTTAATACCAGTTTATCAACTTTATCATTGCAAAATAAATTTTGTCAGTCCGACATCGATATGCGAGTCAGTTCGAAATTATTTCTATCAGTGTACAAGCAATCTTCGCATATATAAAATAGTCAAGTGAAGGTAACACTTCCAATAACTAATTTTATTTTAAATTGATTGTTAATTCGTTTAAAAATTTATTGCACAATTTAACTGTTAATTTATTTGAAAATTTAACGCACATTTTTACTATAGAGTACATTTATTTTCTTGCTATAAATAGCAGTAGCACTACTGCGGATTGAAAAATTGAATTAAAAAAATCAAATTTTAAAATGAAACAAACCTCTGAAATTTGCATTTTTAATTTTCACCAACAATGTTCTGGTGAAAATTAAGTAAATTAATAATTAATCTAAAATCAAGTGAAAACTTCTCATTTCATGTAGTTTCCAAACATGCCAAAATGCGATTTTAACTTACCGAAACAGATTGAGTTGGGCAGAAAATCACTTGTAAGGAAGTTCTGGCAAAAAGAAAAAGAAATGTCACTTAAAAGTAACTGGATTTCCATATTTCTTAGCGACAAAATGAACGAATATATTTAACTACATTTGACGGAAATAGTTTCAAATTTACCTGGTATAACAATGTCTGTAGTGTGAAGAAGAATATTCGAAAAAACAATACCACAAGATTTAAAACAGTACTTTCCCAAGTTCTTAAATGCGATAACGTTACTTTTTCATTTTATTTCGGTTTTCTTTTCGCCTAATTTTCCTTTCATGAAATTAATTTGATAACTAATCAAGGCAACTTGTTTGGTCAAGTTACAATTATTAAACTGTCCATCATCTGACAGGACGAGGATACATTTCCGCAACTATAGTAAGAGGATGAGGAATTACTTCGAGAGAGAAAGAGAGATTGTTGAGCAGATTTTGCAGACTCAATTCATTCAAATTTTACTTTTCGAAATTTCTATCCTTCAGCTTATCGTACTGCTGCTCCTCTACTCACAAAAAAATGTTTATCCCTTGAATCATTTATATTTTTTACTTGCATGACGATTGAAGCAGTTTTTGCTTAGCTAACCTATTTCTCTACTATCTATTCATTTGAATCCACTGCCTGAAGATTTAGCGTCGCTTCTAAAGAAAGGCAAAAACTTAGTAAAATTTATCATATGAATTATGATTATCTATTTATCCAACTTACTTCAAGCCATTTTTTGCTTAAAGAAACTAATTTCAAAACTTTTTTTGCCAGATATTTCTCTAACACTTGGACTTTTTTTCATTTCTAACGAATTAAAATTGCTATTATTAACTGGTACAGCAATTACAAAGTCACTTGTAACCATTCACCATTTGTACAACTTTGAATTTTCAACAAATCCTTCAAAATTCCAAATAAAATCGTTTGTACAGGCTATTGAACTATTGCCAGTATCATCAGGCATAATCAAAATGATATATGATGCTATTATTTAATCATATTAACAATATTATCAAAGAAATTGATAAGCAGAAATCTTGCTTAAATTTGTGGAATCTAATGAACCGAACTTTCTGTTTCATCTTTTCCTGAAAACAGTTAATTCACTGGAAGGTTTCCATGCAACGCACTATCCCGGAATTCCCGTATATTTTTGCCAGCAAGCAATCTCAAATTTACGCAGTATTCATTCGTAATTTAACTTCCACAATACCAATGTATGTTTCATGTTGACTTTCCATGAAAAAAAAAAAAACTGAAAATAAAAATTATATAGATTGGGAGACAGTTGTAAAACGCAACAAGAATTTTATATAATTATACTGAATAAAAAATTTACTTTAACTGCCTGTTACTTCCTTGCACTCGTTTTTTTTTTTTGTTTTCTTAATATCGAAGAACAGTAATTAGCTATATTAGTCGAACGATAAACTGTAGTCATACAAAGCTAATCATAGAATAATTTCAAGAAAAAAACGCCAACATTTACCTAGAGCAGTACTGTAGTGAAGAAATGAAAGGAAGTTAGATGCAAGCTCAACCTTAATACGACAGTATTTCATTTATTTGAAATTTCATCCTTTCCGTCGGAGAGGAAATCCAGTAGCGGATTATCATGGACCGCCCATATGGTTTAACTTTTGCACATCTTGTAAAAACAAAATTTTTAATAAATTATCAGCCTTCCCTCACCAGGATGATTCTGCACTTATCAACATGTTGAAATGCGCCTTCCAATTATTTATTTACATTCACCTACTAAAATGTGCTTTCCAATTATTTTCAAATACCTTAGGAAAAACCCATTAAGATTGAAATGCTTACCAGCAGAAAAGAGAGCGTCAAAAGAGCTGTTAGTACAGCTGTTATACCTTTGCATAATATTTGGATGAAATTCAACAACTAAGCAACTTACAAGACCACTGCATCACAGCTATACCACTAATTTTGAATGGCATGATTAATGCTTCTCCGGTACATCTTTGCATTCAAACTCCAAAACTTTTATTGATACGACTCATTTCCATAAATTTTCCATTAGTAAAAGAGCTTCTATTTTCCTCAAACTGACAAGAAACCACCAAGGTGGATTACCACTTGTGTCTAGAACTAAAGAACTGAGGATTCAACTAAAAAATTATAACACTTCAATTGAACTATCAGACCAATTTCATTCAACATCGCTTAATAACTACTCTATAAGTTAACATTAGTATTTCTTTGTAAAATTGTTTTTGGTGCACTGACATTAACAATGCTCGTTTTAAAAAAATAACTATGCGTAAAAATAGTTAATGAAAGCTATACTTATTAGTGATATTTATTTCACCTAAAGTACTTGTTCAATGTTAACAGAACTTTACCACACCATGCCATGCAAATTCCTTAAAAAAGCAACCGGTAAAACAATTTAATTTCTTAAACAACTGAAAAAAAAATTCATCTCTTGAAAGGGTTAACGGAAAAATGAAGCATAAAATATAATGAAAGCAATTATCACAAGTCAACAATTGGTCATTTCATATGACCTAACAAATTTACTGAAAATGATTAACGATTAATTCAAAAATCCCCTCTTATTTCCGCATCATTTGTTTCTTAGAAAAATCGACGTTTTTTAAATTCCATTACTCTCTCTCTCTCTATATATATATATAACATAATGCTTCAAAATCTCATCCATTTCAAAAGTCAACCAAAACAGTAGTCTATGATGGCGGTGGTGGTGGGGGAGCAGGTGGTGCCAACAAGCTTGACAAATCCATTTTTGGCACTGGTGCAGGAGGTGGTGGCGGTGGAGGCATAAAACCAAGTCCAAGCGACATCGGTGGAGGTGGCGGCGGAACAGGCATTGGATATCGGCTTGTCGGCGGTGGTGGCACACCACCCCATCCACGACCTGCTGGGGAACCCCATGCAGCAGCATTAGGCATATATGACGGTCGCGGTCGCGGAGTATTAAAAAAGTGAATACCTTCACTTGTTCCAGATATACTGCTGCTACCTATAGGCGGTGGTGCACTGCCTTTTGAAGAATATCCTTCCATACCTGAAATAATTTCAGCACAAATAATGGTATCAAGATTTCGTTTCTCAACATAAAAGCAAAAGCAGTTTTCCCATACAAAAGTAAAATTCTTACTTACTTATACTGGCACCAATAAGACTGAAATTATACTATTTTATTAAACGAAATTTGTAGCATAGTAAGAGGTCAGTCAAAACACTCAAGAAGTTTTCTGAATGAAGAAGGAAATTTTCTTTTTTTTTTTTGTAAGCTAGTTACCAAAAAAAGAGAACTGTGAAAAAAAAAAACCCAAGCCCTTATTCTTGGTTTTAAGACGCGACATTAAGCTCACATTATACAGTGTTTAAAATGCTGGAATGTGAAGGCAACCAGAAAAACAATTGAAACTGAGGAAGGAAATGTCTTACCTTCTTGTCTTGCCAAATTGATTCGAACAATTGGTGTACCCGATGGTAATGAGTAATTCTTTGGCTGCAATTTAAAATATTAAATCCTTACTAGTTAACAACAAATTTATTTTCCATCCTTTTATAAAATCTTCCACCAAATTACCTATTCCTACACTTTAGAAAACAAAAGAATTTTACATGCTTAAAATATTAGTAAACATCTCTCGAAATTAAACAATTATTTTCAAGTGCAACGAATCTTTAAACAGGTTCATAGGCTTTTAAGAAAACAAGACGGCTCTAGAATTCAATATAGTTATTAAAATATAACACAAATCAGATACAACGACGCAACCTCTCTGATGTAAAATCTCTGAAACATTACCGGTGAACTGTTGTGTGAGATCACGTTTAAGTACACTACTGAATTACTGGTTGCAACGATAACCAATTTTACATCACTTCACTTTAAATTGATCAGTAGTGAAATTATTTAAAATTTCTATCTCTTATTAAATGTAGGATAATAAGGGTGACTTTAAAATAAAATGATGTAACGATGAAAAGGCAAAGGAAACAATAGTGCATACCTTGTAATTAGATCCTCCGCTTCCAGCTCCTAAGCCTGGTTTACCTGGAGTGCCATATGATTTCGACGCAGGTTTCTCACCTAATTCAGCCATCAATGCCGTATACTAAACAGCAAGAGTTACAGTTTTAGGAAAGAAATCATGATAAAATAGCGATGCCCAAATTTCAAAAAACACCTTATTAATTACTGCATGGTAAAAAGTAAAAAATTTACAAGCAGACCTCATCATCCATGCCACCATCTCCCACATTAAACACTCCACCACCAGGTCGTGGATTTTTGCAGTCCTTAGCAATGTGCCCCGCACCACCACATGCAGTACAAATAATATTTGCTGTAACGTTTGGAGCATCTGGGCATTCCCATCTAAAAATTATTCTGCGGAAATATTCAGTGAACAATAAAAGAGCTCATGCCAACATCATGACACATACTACTTTAAACATACTATTCGTATTAAATATTAGAAATAACAGAAAGATATATCTATATCAGGAGCACAGCAAAAATTCTTATGAATATGGACTGTTATAATAAATTAGTACTGATATCCAGCTATCCCAAATTTACTCCAATTATAAATAAGACATTGTCTTTAAAGGTTATCTCACTAACGTTTTATGTTCATCGGAACCACAATTACTACATCGAGCACCGCTTGCCAAATCTTCAGGTCGCAAAGTACCATTTAAAAGTGCAAGCTCTCTCAGTTGCAGCTTACGCAATTCGTTTTGACCATCAGGTATCATTAGTGCTTCATTTATGATTGATGTTATCTGTAAAAATTAGCTTTCCAAGATTTGCTGATACTTTTAAATATCGAAAAAATAGTCATCACAGAACTACAAAACTATGGATTAATGAAATTAATCTTATAAATGTGAGAATAAAGAATTTTATCCAGATGATATTTCCAAATATTTTTTGGTATTATGTTATCGAAGACTAAATCTAAAACTGCTTTCTAAAAATGGAACACAGAAGAAATTAAAGAGGTACGCTAATCACAAAGTTACACTTGACTGACAGATTTCTTCAGTATCTTTCCTTTTAATTTTGAATTTTCTAAGTAAAAAATCTCATTCTAATTAATTGTGCAAAATGTGGTGTGTGATATAATTCCACTTGGTAAAGAAAGCAATCCGCTGAACATTTCGTAACTAACTTCTACTTTTCCAAAAATATCATAATCACAAAAGTGCATCTCATTACACATGAAAAGTGAAATTAAAGCAATACTCATTATATAATTTCAAAAATGACTAACAAAAACTACATTTCTAATCATGGAAAACTTTTAATAAAAAAATTGTATTTAACTGGAATAATTAAAAACACTTTACTTTTTCACAGGCCTTCTTTATAACTGTGTAATCGGTCCCTGTTACATAGGCATGAAGAGGTTCATTTTCACCAGGCATTGGTCCCTCACGACGTCCCAATTTACCTTCCTTAACAGAGCCTTTACCACGTATTATAATTTTCGCACCTGTCTGAAATTCCAAAAAATTATCAAAATTTTCACAGCTGATAAGTTTCTCTTTCTAGATTCCCCAAGATGCCCCAATTAGATATGATAGGCAAGTTAGCTGACCATAGCATAAATCGCTTCACTGGTCAGTTAAATCTAACTGCGATAGTATATATTTGTCACGAAATTAGTCACAAACCTCTGCTTCCAAAGCCTTCAGAGTATTTCCACGTGGACCAATTAACAATCCCACAAAATTAATTTCAGGATGATTTTCTTGTGGTATCCATACCTTATCATGAAGTCGTATAGTTGGTGCTCTGCAAAATAACGGGTCAGTTCTGTGACAATACTCATGCCATTTCAAAAGTTTGCGAACTTGCTTCGCATGTAAACTTGCAGTACTACGTTAGCGCCATTATTTGGTTTTAAATATAGGGATGACACATATTTAGTGTCAGTTCTCCGCGAAATCCCGAAATGAAATCGGACATTTCCCAATCAATAAATAGGACTGATGGCTGGGGTCATCGTAATGAGCAGTAAAGAAAAAAGACTAAACATTTACTACCATTTAAATTCTATCTCTAGTGAAAAATGAAATTTACAGCGAACGAACATATAAGCTACATAAAGAAAACAGACCTGTAATCCGCAGGTGGCTTGAAATTTGGATTTAATTTCAACAATGCTTGGATTTTCTCGTGACGCAATTGTTCTAATTCTTGCCTTTTTCGTATTTCACGAGTATTCAACCGTTTGCCACTGGCATCATAAATTGGTTCTGGTGAAGGACTTCTGCAAAATATTATTTAGGATACCTGTGACAACAAAAGACAAAAGCTGAAATTTTATTATCGTTATCTTATTTGAGTTGTTGAATTTCCCCGGCAGCATTTTTCCGCTCACGAAAAGCAGATGCTAAAAGGCTAAAAAAAAAGAGATTTGATTAGGATTAAGATTAACAGTCTTTGCGTAATGAAAGAATTTGTCCTGAAAATTTTTTTTTTTTAGATTCTAGGTTGTAAAGAAGATAGAGATAGCGTGCGCCACATCCCACGGGTTGGATCATCAGTGTAATCAACAAAGAATTAGCGTCTAAATAGATTTCTTATTCTTTTTCCCTTAAAATTTAATTTTGGTCTCAAAAAAGTAGAGTAAAAATCTGGAGATTAGGAAATCACAAGCTTAAAAAATAGAAATTTTCTAGCTTTATTAAATTTCCTCCCTCTAACGAATTCCTATAGTACGGTTACTTAGCAGTGAAAGAAGTAAGTAAAAGTTGTAGTATAGTAGTGTGAAATCAATAAACCATTAATCAATAATCAAAAGTTCTAAGATCTTTCAAACATAGGCCCATTAGTAGCAGAAAATGCGCTGCACTAAATGGCCTAAATATTCAGCTGCCTGTGGATGCGGAGCAGGAAAGAGCTTAAAATTCATTAAATTGAAAAATTTTGAATAAAACTTGTGATATGCATCATCTTGATGAGTGACGCTGACAGATACAGGAGTAACGCATGAAGGAAGACGTCCATCAATATCATAGATGTACAGCTAGACTAGAAATGTTTGTTAAATTGTTGATTGTCAACAAAGCAGCAATAAACGTTATCGTTTATTGATTGATGAACCTTAAAGCTGGATCCGGATTGCCCATGAAATCGCCAAGACGTAGTTTTCGCGTTGCATCTTCCACTTCCAGTTGAACTGAAATAGGTGGTTACGGGGCCACCCTCCCCCGTTTATTAGTTCACAACATACATCAACAGCAAATCAAGAGTTGCAACAACCCATGTAGTTTAAAATTCGAAATTTAAAAGGATCACGTGAAAAAACAAAGAAAAATTAAGCAAATAATGATACATCCTAATTTCATGAGTTTGTTTCTAATGGAGATCTTCCATTATGGTCCTGTCAATTTGCGTCTCAAAACACGACTCCAGTGCCCTGGAACGTGTATTAGCATCCTGCATTATGAAATAAGGGCTGCACACATCAAATAATACCCCTTTTCCATCAGAAGTGTACTGACATAAAATCCATAATAAATTGAAAAAAAAAGTAAAAACGTTACGAACCTGATCAATCGACACAATCCCTTGTATAACATAACATTTAAAAGGTTTTAATATCAATAAAGAGAATGTATGAAACAAGACAGGAAGGAGAGAGTAAATTCTTACGCAAATAAGCCTGTCGCTGATCGTCGCTAAGATTGGACGGTAATATCGTTGGCATCCCCGGCACAAAGGATTTATTGGTGCTCCAACGTGATTTACGAGGTTTCTTTTCTGGTTGTCCAGTTTCACTCGCAGCACCAGTTCCATCATCTTCAGTTTTCAATTTATCAACTGTAAACATTTTGAAATCATATTAAAAAAAATAAGAATCCTTACCAATCTTACGGCAACAATGAATTTCCACCTACCAACTTCAGGACGTGCCAAAATTGGAAGCACACCTTGCGCAGCTTTCAATTTTGCGGAACCAGCAATATTCGCCTGCAAAAGCAATATTTCGAAATGTGCAAAATGCATATGCTCAGTAAAGCATTATTAAGCCAGACATTTAACTAAACAGCTCACAAATAACACTACATAGTTAGGATGTTTAATAATGTGAATTAAAACATCAGCTCATAAAAACCATGAACATAGATTTTAAAAACCAAACAATGAATACAGATCACCGACATCACTGTTATTTTATGGTATTCGTCTTCTATTAAACTTTTTTTATAAAGAAAAAAAGCTCACATTGGTTTGGCTTTCATGACCATCGTTCTGTTCTTCAACTTCTTTTGATGGTGAACCTGTTCGATCTATAATTACATACAAATTACCACCACTTGAACAGGCTGTAACTAACTAGTAGTATATTCAGTTTACCTCGACGCCTCCTGTGTTTGCTTCTGCTCCGACTTCTTCTACTATGACTTTCACTTCGTCTGCTTCGACTTCGACTTCGGCGACGACTACGACTTTGACTTTTCCTGCTGCGACTACGGCTTCGTCTGCTGTGACTACGCTTTCGTGAATGACGACGATCGCGAGAACGCGAACGACGTTTGCTGTGGTTCCGGGAACGTGATCGCTTGCGCTTATGTCTAGAACGGGAACGTGAACGAGAGGAACGCTGCTTTGGTGACAAATATTCCGGAATAGCTGGAGCATACGATTCTAAAATTAAAATAGATTATTAATCCATCCGAAATGAAATAATAACAATCCTTTAACCGAGTAGATTCATTCGATGTGGATTTTCGAAAGTTATTTTGGTACTTTATGAAAAAACTAGTTTCTCTATGATTCCAATATGTCCCAAAGATTGGAATAATTCCAATATGTATACATTGGAACAATTGATAAATATCAAAAACAGATAACCAGAAATTCGTCTAAAATGTAGGCTCTATACCAAAACTACGCACAACTAACCAACCTGGATCATTCCCGTTGCTGCTCTCTTCTGCATTCTCCATTGTTTCAACAATCGGTTCGCCAGCGGCAGCTGCAGCAACCGCTGCTGCGCCAAATTTTCGCACAAAAGGCATTGGTTCCGTGTTACCACCAGTCTTGTCACGTGATCGCGACATTTCCGTCCTTCGTTTTCTTTGATAGTTATGAAACTAAAAATTCTACGTAAGTTGAAGACGATCTAGATGCCATCATAGATTGGAACTACATCACTGATTCCTTGTTTCATCTTTTCAGAAAAGGATAAGATAAATACTCTTTGAAGAAATCAGTTATGCAATATTTCTAACCTAATTCTGAATGACAGAGGAGAAAAAACGAAGTGAACTGGCAAATCCCTCTTGCTGACTCCGTGCATAATGAGCATTAACCATCACCTGATATAGATATTACATTCCAAAAAAATGGATGGGATTTTTACAAGAAGCAGATGATCCATTCTTCATTTGTAGTATTTATTTTGCCGAACTTTCACAGCTATGTAGCAATGAACGGTAAGCTATTTATAATTTGTATCCACATAATAAAGCAACACAATAAAGGAATAATATAACGAAAAACAGTGCTTAGAACAATAAACATTACTAATCTTCAACAATAGACATTATTAATCTTCCAGAGCTGACATGTTATTCTCCACTTCCTGCTTCAATTCACCACATTCCACAACTGTCACCTGAAATCATGACACTGTATAAGTACTAATCTGCCCAAACACTGAGATGACCTGGTAAAAATTCCACTGTTTTGAGTAAGAAGACTTGTAGGATTCCAGAAACGTGAATGAGCAACTTGAACAATATTAACATTTATTAATGTCAGTTATTGAAAGGATATTCATGGGTAAATGATACTTTTTACCCCATAGAATATCGACATATATATAGCTAACAATATAAAAAGTTTCATTTCTAAGAACAAAGCAATTAAGAGCATGCTTATGTCTAAAGAATGATACAGTGATCGTGGATTGCTGTTTTACTTTAAAACGTGTTAAAGAATCGACATACTTGCATCATGGGCTTTCCACTTTTACTGCCTTGTTGTTCGACCTGCCTAACAATATTCATCCCTTCAACAACATGCCCAAAAACAACATGCTTATTATCTAGCCAATCCGTTTTTTCGGTGCAAATAAAAAACTGGGAACCATTCGTATCAGGTCCACAATTTGCCATTGAAACGACACCAGCCATGACGTGTTTTAACTAAAATTTTGGAAATTATTCAAGTTAATGAAAACGAAGCGTCACGCCGCAGTATTCATAAAACGGATGTCCAGAATTTCAAGAGATTAATCCAAAAATAAAAAATAAAATAATTATATTTTAAGCTAAAGTAAAAGTCGAAAACATAAACCTTAAAGTTTTCATCTGCAAATTTCGAACCATATATCGACTTCCCGCCCGTTCCATCTCCCTTAGTGAAATCTCCTCCCTGTATCATGAAACGCGGAACTATCCTATGAAAGGATGATCCTAAAAAGATAAAAGTACACAATAAATAATTACATTACACGTATGTACATAAAAGTTAAATTATGTTGAGAATTACAAAACACAAAAGATAATTGATGCTGTTTTCCTACTAACAGAAACAAGTGAAAAATTAAAGCAGAAGAATAAAACAGCAAAAACAATTAGAAAATAAAGTAAGAAATACATCAGTGGAGTTAAGCAGGAAAATAAAGAATACCTTCGTAACCAAAGCCATTTTCTCCCGTACAAAGTTGTCGGAAATTTTCCGCTGTCTTTGGAACCACATCAGACCTCAATTCGATTACTATTCTCCCTATATACCTACAAAGATTTAAATTTCAACCCGCAAACAACAAAGTGATAGACAGAGCCTTAAAACACATTAAGCTCCCAGTGCATTTATTTATCAATATCGACACAAGTGAGATAGAACATGACGAGTAATACGACTAGGTCTCGTTTAACCCTGCTGCCCCGTTTAATCAAATCACTGTTTAGTGGTGGCAAACACCTAACAACAACCTGCCAAAATGTAAACATCTTCTTGATCTCTTTTGCAGTTATTCAGTGCTATCACCTGCTGTAACATTTTCAAATTATAACAGTTTTCCATCGTTTAATTACAGTCAGTGTGCAGTTTTATACTTGGTATTATAAGAAAATATATAAGATTTTGAATTACCTGATTCCAATTCTGATGCCTAAATACACTCGTGGCAACGACAGCCTAACAGGTCCAACGGATGACTCTTCAGAAACTTCACCATTGGACTGACCACTTTCTTTCGCTGTACTTTCTCCAGTACCGTACTAAAATTTTGCTACGGCTGTATAAAGAAATTTTGCAAATTTCACTTTTTTATGACTAATTTCTTCAATATATTTTCTTAATCAAAATAGACGCTAGGGCACAATCAATACATATTTTTAACCAGAAATTCCTTATCTCTACAACACAGAAACGATATATCCAGACTTCACGAATCTTGAAAGCTGCAAAGAGAAGAGATATCAGATATCGTGCTTACTGCAAAGAGATATCACAGTATTAGTCATGGTTCGGCTAGCAGATGAATATATGCGTGAGAAAAAATTCGTCGCTTAATTTGTTCAATGTCATAAGCGTTGCTTGTACAGGCATAAAATGAATCTTTTTCATTGACCTTTGGAGACTAACATTTCAAAGGTAAGAGTACTTATTGGGTGTAAAACGGTAAAACCACCGCTAAATCAGAACATTATGATAGGATTAGGAATCTTCTTGGTATAAATTCGGCTTAAAAATGTACTTCAGAACTTTTCCATCCCTCCAAAACCGCCGTCGGCAGCTACATAATCCGCCTTCCTTATCCTACAATCCAAATTTTCTTTTTTGCCATATGCATGAGAAATGATCCATCGGTGTAATACAGAACAATAGATGATCCTTCAAAAAACAATTTTTTTTTTACTCCCAGTTAATTTTTTTACTCCACTTATCCAAACTGTTTATCTTCCCCGCTTCCAATGCCGAATGAATGACCTCAAATTTTCAGGAAGCTTCTTATCCATCATCAGATGATTGACTTAAATAGTGGTTCTCGTTAACCGGAAGGTGAGCTCCTCACCCCCATTACACACGTCTCCTTTGAAGAACTGGAACACGACCCCATAATAGTTCGTTAGTATTTCCTGGACCAAATCCAGTGTTGGTACTTAGGGCTATTAGCAGTTTCTTTATATATGAACTCGAATCTCTACTTAATATTATTTCCCCTTACTAAGAAAATACACTAACCAATAATCAAAAGTGATTGTAAATCAACAACTAAGATTAAAATGTTATACAATACAACTATGGCAAAATTTACTCCACTTCAAATATCAATATTCCCCATGCTCTCTTTAACTTGACAACAAAATTAAGCAATATAATAGTAAGGATCTCTATCTCATAATGTCAATCATCAGTATTAAAAAATTCGGAACTTACAGTTTTAAGCCATTCATCGTCCGCCCAAACCGGTCTCTGGCTTCTTTCATTTGCTTTAGGTGGCCGAGCAAAATTACACCGAATTGTTCGCCCGAATAGTTCCGAATCATTCATGTTATCAATCGCTGCTGCAGCATCTTCAGCAAGTTCATATTCTACGAATCTAAGGGAAGGTAACATGAAGTTTCAGAAATAGGTGATATAATTACTAATGAAACTTTGAAATGGCCAAAACTATAATCTCAATGACTTCATTTTTCACTCCTATTCATGATTTTTGCTTCCATTTCTATTCTCTGACCTATGTTCCTAGTTTCGAAATGAGTGTGTTCGTTAGCTAGATATAATTATAAATGCCGAACTACTGCCAGTGGCCCAACCAAAAATCGAAAGCGAAACAAGCTATTAAAAAATAAAACACAAAAGTTGCTCAGAAATGCAAGTGCATTTTTGGTCACGTCAATTTGTTTCACGGCATTTGACTTTGTGACTCGAACTAAAACCAGTTAAATGTCAGCTTACAAGAGGTTTTATTCCTTGCGTAAGCACTTCTTACCGTCACACAACGATAAAAAAGCAAACCCAAATCCGCGATGCTTGCCCGTTTCATAATCCAAAGGAATTGAAATGCTCACAATTTCTCCGAAGGGTACAAAGCCAGCTTGTAATACTTTCTCATTAACCTCTTCGCCAAAACCACCGACATACAATGTCCGCTTCTTATTATGTGGAAAATTAGTGGCCAAAGACATCACTATCTGGAAATCTCTCAACTTTTTGTACAAGGCGAGAAGAAATTTTTATACAGAAATAGAAGATGTGTTTCATGAAAATGTACAGTAAGTGTTGTTTAAAGTTTAAAGAAAAATGGCACAAAACAAATTTATTCACACATAATTCCGTATTTCTTAAGATTGTTGCATATACTTTCCCCAATAACAGCTCCACTTACCATCCATAACGAATAAAACAGGTCAAAGATTCTATGAGCTCAAAAAAGCCTAGCGAAAATGGATTTAGCTAAAAGTATACACGCCATTTTGAAGTCAAAAGCAAACAGAAAAAGTATATCCACTAAATTCTCTCCTTGTTCTTCTCCGTCACATCTTTTGATCGTTCGCTCTACATCCCTTGCTTACTCCTTTTACCCATTGAAAATGTAACACACTCTCGAACTAAGTCTCGAATGGAAATAACGGCTAGAGACAATTGAAACAGGTCACCTCATCCAACTTACCTACCTTCGGCCAACAAACAACACCCTCAACAACTATCACCTGGTCACATGCCACATTAAAACAGACCTCGAGAAGGTCCGAACGCTGAATAGCACGAAGTTTTCAACTGAACGACAAAAATCGTCCATTCGGCGCACTCAGTGCTTGTTCATTGACGTTATACCGGGCTTACGGATTTGAGTTTGGTGTGCTACTTAAGATGTCTATTAATTACGAGCCTACTAGTCAGTTTTGGAATTCTGCACAGATTTTTTGCGGAAGATTTATCCACCCAATCATATTTAACCGTAGTAATCCTGCAATGGAACTCTGCTAATCTCGACTTTTTTTTGAAATGAATTTTTTTGAAACGTAGCTTTCGGTACAAACACTCTCGCTGTATTATGTCACTTGAAGTATTAATGGTTGAAAAAATCGAAATGGTGAATTGGAGACAAAAGTCGATAGAAGCACAGATTGTTGCTGGCGATGATGAAATAAATGAAATTATTTCAAGAGGTACTGTATTGCCTTGTGCCTATTCCTTATCCTTTGCCAAGTTTGAGAAGTATCAGTGATGTCATACGAACCGCATGAATAGATCCATTGCGTACTGAATCCTTCTTTATGAATCAAAAATCGGGGGAGAGGGGTGCGAAGTTTGTTGTGTAATCGGTCATCCAAGAACATTTATCCATATGTTCGGCACAGTAAAATTTGACAAATTTTACTTTCCTTGCGTTCTTCTTTCTGTATTGTTAGTTTCCTTCTAGTTTTTACTTATTGTGCCATCAGATTGCTAAGTCGTCGTTCCCACATTCCATTTCTTAGTGACATAGACGAACATCGAACGAATCCCTGCTTATCTTCTCCAGTCATTAAATTACTTTATTCAAATTCACTGATCAATAGTAGTTGATTGGAAAGTAATGACAGTAGTTAAAACCTTCTACTAGTTGAATATCACTTTGAATTTGTAAAGATTAGCTCATAGTGACCTGCTTAGTGATTTAATGTGTTACGAGTCTTTTTCTATTTCTCTCTATCTCTTTTGTGGTTTTTCTTTCTGAAAATAACAACGGCTCTATAAGGAAGCAACAAAGTGAAAGTACAACAGGAGTTTGGAATAATGGCCAGATAGAAAGTGACAAATTATACGTAATGTTAGGATTTCATGTGAAATTCTGGGGTTTTTTTGTCTTATCAGCGCAAAGTCATCTTTTGACTTTAAAGTAATACAGTATAAGACTGCTGCTTACATTTTGATGTCCAGAAGTGCTCGAAAATTTACTTCTTTAAAGAATGGAGTCAGAAGTTAAATTAATAATTTTATGAGAAATCTTTGGCCATAATTTCGCACTTACCTATACAATGTTGAGTTTTATACAGTAATAAAGAAATATTGTAGTGGATGAAGCAAAAGTATGTTGTTGTAAAAGAAATTTCATGAGTACTCATTTGTATTTCTGCTTTACAAAAAGATAACACGAATGTATATTTTGGAAGGATTTTACGAAAGAAAAAAAGAAGGGATCACAATTATGTACAGCAAAAATGTCTAATAAAGGAATAAAATCAAAACATTAAAGCAAACGAAAACTGGGAATTACAAGAACCGGAATAGGATTTCAAGAAACATCATCCTATTTCTGACTGCAGCAGCTTACAAATAGAAACTACATTGTTATTGCGACGACAGAACTACCAAATAGTCTACAATATATTGTGTGCTGATGCAACTGTATTATGTCTGCCATCTTTTTGAACTGGTCGGTATATTTTCCAGTATGTAAAACAAGCCTTAACTGGTGGATTAAACACAACAGTTGGTAGAATTTACCCTTCAAAAAAAAGGTAAGCTTTAAAACGACTTTCCAGTTAATAATCTACACTCGATGTAGTGAGACAACGGCAGTGTAGCGTCATACTTGAACCTGAACTATGCTCCATCTTAAATCATTACCACTCGATTTTTTATAAATAACCTCTGCAATTTTCTTCTTTTAAACATTAGCGTGGAACGAACATTATCTTCAATACGACTAACTCCTTCAGCGATACTTCAGCTTAAAAAGCATTGCTAATCTGTGCAACTAAAGGAAGCTCAATGAGAAAGATTCGACTAACATAACAAGAAAGCTACTTTACTTTACGAACTAAATATATAATGTAGGCTAATATGACAGGACGTGAAGATCACAAACCAAATATGATATGCTACTAAGTAAAATGACCATACTGTGACTACAGGCTAATTTTGCTATCTAAAAAAAAAAGAAACCCTTAAAAGAAACCTTTATATCTTAATAAAAAGAGAAGAAGAAGGAAACTGGCAGCATTTTGTGGTCCTTCGAACAAGAACGTTCAATGTAAAACGTTCAAGAAAAATGCAAGTACATATATCATATTCCGGTATTGGTACTTTTGGTAGTCCAATCTATACACTCCATAATTTCCGCAATTTTGCAGGCTTCTCCGTTTTCATCCCTTGTGTTCTCAGATTTTCATCTCCTTTTCAGAAATTAGTGGAAAGAATTGGGAAAAAATGAATACCCTCTGCCGACTATACTTCATTTGTGCATCACATTTACCTCCCCTCCTTACCTTTTTCAATTGTACTAAAACTGAATGAGCCCATCCTCCATCCGGTAACCGTAATCTCTAGAGTTGCTAGAACACTGCTGGTAGGAAAGAAAGCAGAAAATCGGATCAAACACAATGAGCAACTCCAGTAACACACGGTGCACAACCGCTATCTTTACCCAGAGCCATTGATGGTGGTCGTAACAGCGTATCGACGCGACATTCTGCCCACGCAACGCCTGCGCCTGCTCTGAATGAAAAAAAAAAAAATCGTTACAAGTCACTGTTCATGCTTTTATATGAAATAATTATCATCTCAGTTTCAACATGTCAAATTTTCCCGAAAAATGAAAATTAGAAAGAAACTGGCGTAAAAATTATCTTTTCAAGCAAATATAGCACACGAATCTTCATTTTTCCACCTCCCTTTCTAAAAAACAAAATTCACTACCCCGTACTGATAAAACAACTTATGGAAAATAAATAAAACAAGAGAAACCTGCATTGGCTTATAGTAGCAACTGAAGACCACTGATTATTAGCTGGATCATATGCTTCTACAGAATTCAAATACCTAACTCCATCATGACCTCCAATTGCATAAATGCGTCCGCCCATAGATGCGACACCAACACCACCTTAAAAAAAAGGTCGAACGAATTTCAAAAATCCCTTTATTTTTCGGTGCGAAAAGTCAAGATAATACCTCTGGGACATGACATCTGTGACAATAATGTCCATGTATTATCTTCTGGATTGTATCGTTCACATGAGGGTAGTGGAGCATTATCATCAAAACCGCCAATTGCGTACAAACACCCGTCGAGTACTGTAACTCCAGCGCCAGCTCTATAGCACGTTCTTAGTTTCAAAAAGCTTTCAATTCTTGAAAAATATTTACCAAATGGTTAATATGATATTAAGGATGATTTTATGTTTGTGAACATAAAGTACTTGGAGGCTATTTTCTTTTGCACATAGTAGAACGAATACCGAAACAGTAGATATTCTCTTTTTTGAATCACTTTCGGAACGAAGCATTTAACAAAGAAAATCTTTTTTTAAAGTAAAATTAAAGTCAAATCAAATATCAAACAGCTTGGAAAATTAAATATTCCATAGTGTAATGGCCTATGGGTAGAATTATTTTCGGACTAGAATTCTACAAAAAACAAATCATCTCTCAAGCATACAAACCTTCGATGTTGCATACTCGCAACTAATTTCCATTTGTTAAGGAGTGGATCATACCGTTCACATGAATCAAGTGAGGAAGTCCCATCATTACCGCCTACCGCAAATAAATATTTACCTGCAAAAAAATGAGCAAATAAAAATTTAAAAAAGAAAGGACTTTACATCTATTAAAACAATCTTGAAGCGCACTTACCTACAGCAGCAACACCAACCCCTCCCCGCTGCACATTCATTTGCTCCACACCTGACCATTTATCTGACTCGATATCATATCTTTCTACAGTCTGCAATGGAATATTTCAAGAGCCAAAATTAATTACCATAAAACAATTGGTATTCAAAAGCAAATCATTTGTCTCTATAAAAGAATAGTTGAAACCATCTAATTATTTGTAAGAGTGAAGAAGATATATGGCACTCATCAGTCCTAGCCTTATCCACCAAGCTAAATCTTAAAGTTGTGCGCATTACATCATCATAAGAGAAGGAGACAGTTTATATCTTACACTGAAGAAAGTAATGAAGTAATTAAGGCGTAAAAAAAAGTATACCTGAAAGCAAGCAGTATCATCAAGTCCACCTACGGCATATATTGCTCCTTCTAATGCACCAACAGCTATGCCCCTACGGCGGGTATCCATAGATGCAACAGTATGCCACATATTAGTGGCAGGATCGAAACATTCAGCAGAACTTAAGTGATTTGTTCCATCGTGCCCACCAATTGCATATCTGAAGCAAGTAAAGAATAGAAGAAAATTTTCAACTATTTTCATGCAGAAATAACTCTGTTAAAATTATTCAAGATTATATAAAAAAGTCATGCTTCCGAAACGATTCCACCTGGAAAATAGACTAATTCTAAAATTCCACTAAGCATGAACAAAAGACCTTTTATCATTTTGTTAAGAAGTGAAACTTTCCACCATCATTATCACCGAAAACTCTACTTTGAATTCTACTGACAAGTTTGGCTTAATAATACAGTGATAAAGTTCACTATCAAAGCTCAAGATATTATATTCCCAAGCACTAACAATTTCCCTTGCGCGCTAACTACGCCGACATGTCGTCGCCGGATGTTCATATCACTGATTGAAAACCATCTATCACGTCGCCAATCGTAAGCTTCAACTGAACGGAATGGATCACCCGAAGTACCTACAAACATTATGGTATTTATTTTGCTATCACCGATTTAACACTCTATTTAGTTCCTGTCTCCAAGTATAGATTCAGCGTTCCATAAAGAAACAAAGTGTGAATAGGAAAGTTAGTAGCTAAATGCAAATCGCAACAGAACTAAAAATTACCTCGCCCACCAACACAAAATATAACACCAGCTGCACTTTTTCTCGGTCTACAATTTGTCCATACTCCAAATGACGGTGCTGGTGCGTACATTTGCTTCGCCGCCGAAAGGTCTGTTATAACGCCTGTATTTTGACCATTTTTAAAAATTTATTAAAATCCCATCATCGATATCTCATTCTGTAGATAAGGGATATCAATCTCATAATTATAATTTAAAATGAAGTAGATATGAGAAGAAATCCTAAATCTAATCGATGATCCAAATCACCTTGAAAGCTCGAAGCGTTACTTGAATGAAGACTTCCACTTCCACAACCAGCAGTAGGGAACGTTGGTGAAAATGATGCGCTCTCCAAGTTACTAACTCCAGGACCAATTTGGGCACGCATCATTTCACTCATTGCATCAGCAACCAAATCACGGCAACGAACACATTCCTAAAAAGCCATTATTTTTAAACTTTCTTATTACATTTAATTCTCCGACTAATTCTTTCGATTATAACTGAAAGATTGCACTGAGAGTTACACAATTATTTTTTGCGCAACTAAAAGCTAAGTGAACTTGAATTAAACAAGATAAGAGTTTTAAGCTTTTCAAATAATATGTAAGCATACCATGATCAAAGGATGCTTTTTGACTTTGTTCAAAAAATAAGCCGTGGGAAGTTGCGGCAGACGAACCAAGGCAAGCAATTCCGGTAAGCAACTTCTTCGTTCTTCAATGTTTTCTTCTACCCAAAATATTACCGTTTCGAAAACCTAAGAAATTCTTTCATAAAAACTCAAGTTCACTAAAACTTGATAGTAAAAGTATTAGTTATTCCATCTGTAATGGTCGTATAATGCACATTGATAAAGTATAAAGCTCCCATCTAATTTTATCTTCTCTCTGTCATTTACTTTATTTCTGTCTTAGGATAATCTTTGATGTATATATATATATAAAAGATTATCCTAAGACAAGATTATATATATATATATTAACAAGATTATCCTATTTTTATATATATTATATATTAAGTGTTCAAATATTCTCTTCAATTATGAAATATGAATGCCCATCGCATCGTACCAGAGCACTGCTTCATATGACGTGAAATTTAGTTCTTAAGCTGAAATCATTGACGATAAAAAACAAATAACCTCCTGCTCATTATTTACTTTTAGATCAGAACTGCGTAGAAGATCTATCAAGTGACCAAACGGTATCCGCATGAAATCCGGAAGGACTCGTAATTCCTGAACGAAAAAAGAATTTTACATGAATTTTTTAAAAATGCAAAACTGTAAGTTGTGTAGAAAAAAAATTACTGAAAAACATACTGGAAAATGTTCCATAGCAAAATCATCAACGGATGACATTAAGCTGACACAGTTATGTTGTTCAGCAAATTGACGGATAGATAAGCAATTAGCGGTTGTCAAATACTGCGTCAAGAAGCGCTGGCATGCGCCACATACAGTATCCATCTGCAAAACACTGCAATCAGCTTTTTTTTTTTTTTAACATGGTATGACGATGAACATATCGTAAATTTTAGAGTATGCAAATCTGATAGCCAAGTAGAAGAATGCAGGATAACTTCTAGCCTTCTCTGTCAAAGATAAGTCATCTTTGTTTTTTGGAAACGTAAGCAACTACCTGTAAAATGCTAGCAGCATATAGTAGCTGTTGTACATTGTCACCATTAATGTGCACTCTGCTCGTATATGCAAAATCCAGAAGTTGTTGGAAGGCAGAAGCAGGGATATCCTGGAAAAATTTTTTCGGTAAACTGAGTAAACAAAATAGAAATAAATGATCAGCATAACATGGTATCATGTCACGATGTCAGTTAGCAGAATGAAGACAATATTTTCATGGATATAGTTAACGCTATTTAATAAGTGTATAAATTTATAAAAATCTTAACATTTTTTGTGAATAGGGAAACAACGAAGGTAATCTTGTAAATTCTTAGTGTAGCAAAAACAAATCAACTGACAAACCTGAATAGCAATCCTACTTTGACGTGATTCGATCATTTCAGATGCAAACATCGAATGGAAATACGGTATGGCTGCTGCGAGGACGTATCGATGAGCACTAAATGTGATCCCTTCAACCTGAAATTCACCTCAAAATGAAATCTTCTAAACCTAAACTCCCATGGACTCAATTTAAACAGCGTGGAATCTTTTTCCTTGCCTAGACGATAATATCTTCTTACTTTTTTAATTAAAGAAAAAAAACAATGAGGTCTAACACAGTCAAGAATCTGCATTAATGTCTAGTGACTTTACAAATTACACAACCAAAAACAAAATGTTTAACTACAAAAGAATAGGATTATGATATTCGTTAAGATAATAAATTCAAGAACAGAATGGCATCTCACATGTACATAATTTTCTGTGCAAGACTGAAATGTTGAAATCCAAAAACATAAATTTATGTTTTCGGTAAGATATGTTCACTACTGGCAGCTTACCGAATTTTCGATAAGCTATTCTGTTCAATCAATTTATCCATATTTAAGATGTTTTTTCTTTATCCCTCCCGTAATGGTATTTTATGAGCAAAGACAACACCAAATAAATGTTAATTTTTTTTTTTATCAATTATAACCTGATAAAAATGGAACTAAAAAACCTTCAAAATCAAGAAACTAATATGAAGTATAAAAAACCCTGCTGAGCATGTGGAAAAAAAGCTGATTGTAATAAGACTGGACTACGCAATATAGAAAGGAATTAATTAAAAAAAAAAAGTAACATACTTCAATTTCAATGTCACACATGAATTTTTCGTCGCGAAAATGTGACATATTAGCAAGAACGACATTTGCATGTAAACCATCATGAAATTCCGTAGACTCTAAGATGTTTGAACTACTGTTAACCAGTGATGCGGTTGTGACACTTTGCGATGATACCAAACGTTGTGCAAGTAAATAGTTGTTTGCACAGCTTATTACTGGTGAATCTAAACAATAACGTCATTGAAAAATATAGACCAAAATTCAGAAAAAATGATAGCACACCTAACGAATGAACTGAAAAGTACAGTCTGATGAATATCACTTTTAGTTTCAAACAGATGATCTCATGTGCAAATAGCATAAGTGACGAGAAAATTTTATATGATGAAAATATTAGTAAAATTGAATGCATACCACTACTGATACCACTTGGGATAAAATCCATGGAGTCCTCCATGTTATTTCGATTTCTTTGGTGGCGTAGTCTACTGGAATGAGTGCTCTGATATATGGGCTGTGTTGATACTCTTCTTCTAATACGATCTATGGTACCACCACCGCTCGAACTTGATGATGATGATGATGATGTGGCATATTCGCCCTGCCGAAATGACAATTTTCATTGACGGGTAGCTTCATTTTTTAAAGTCGTTCACAGCACGAACATATACATGAATTTATATATACAATAATTCATTTAACTAATAAAAGAATTTTTTTTAGGCATTCAAATCATTAAAAAGGTTGAAGTTATTATTGTGGTGATTTCAACTCTTCAAGTTCAAGAGCAGCCTTAGCAGAACAAGACGATATGAATTATATTTCAGCTAACACTCAACTCATATCTACTAAACATTATTGGACTTCTTGAATTGTGACAAATCTCGACAACTTAACCATTAACCTAATCCATGTTTCAAAAAATGATAGCATGAACTATTTTAAAATATTATCTAGCATCAGTTGCTTTGCAACAGGTCTTAATCTTAAATTAAAAATTTCCATATTTTTATGAATTTATTTAGGGATGATTAGGAAGACCAAAGACAAAAAGAACTTGCTATCCTGATTTCTATTTTATAATTTCACAAGAAAAGAATTATGCAGCCTTTAAAAATTTTTAACGCAAAATTGTCTATTTTCTTTGTTTGAAGCTTTTCAAGAGTTCAAAAACAATTACCTAAAAACCAGAAAATTTTTGATTTGAAATGGAAACCATTGGGTGAAAAAATACTACCGAGGCCCTGTTGTTTTTTAATCCTACTTCGTTAGGGGAAACATGACACACCAGATCCGCGGTTAGTGGTCAACCTTTTATTTCCAGTGTAGATAGAAAAAAGAAACCAGCAGTGGGAAAAGTTGACTCAATTAGATCCAAAGTTTGTTTGACGTAAAATTCTTTTACCACGAAAAATTAAAATTTGCTTACTTGTGCCACTTTGCTTATTTGTGCCACCGACAAAAAGAAAAAGTACTCTAGTTAGTTCCGTAATTTTAAATTCATCTTTCATATCGACAGTTCAAACAATGACTTTTTTTTTGTTTTTTCAGAATTATAGAAAAAGGGAAATCATGATAGCAGATTCTATTCTTTTATTTTGAATGTCCGTCCCCTGCGTAAGTGCACCAACATTTTTAGTTATCAAATTATATGTTTTCAAATCCTCTCGCAGAGAAGAGGGAATTTTTCGCACAAAAAGTATTAGAGGGCTGTTGCTAGCACAAATGAATTTCAATTTCTAAACTATTTTCGCTATGCGGAAGCTTATGATTAACTTTTCCACAGACTATCTTTCTTGTCACTGTTATTTTTTGTACTAAATTAATTTTGGCTCAAGCTGTACAAGGGAAATCAAGTAATATTGTCAAAGTCAAACCATCACCCGAACTCTTCGTCATATGGATTAATTGTAATGGATTTAAACTTACAAAACTGGAAAAAATAGCATCAAAGCCTTAAGACCTACTGTACATTTAACTATTCCAAGTTGAGCTCATTTCAGATAAATTCTAATCCTAATTTTACAATTCCAATTCGATGAGGAGCGGGTTGTAATTCTGAAAATTTCCGAAAATAATCCATAAAATACTTAATGGTAGAAATCGTACCACATTATTTTCTACTGTTTCAGCCGTTGTTGGAAGATGATGCTGATCGTCCAGGGTCGCGCTTGTTGTCGTAGAAGATGACCAAGTAAACAAACAACTCTAGAATAAGCAAAAAAAATCAGAGAATGCGTATTGATTTGAATTAGAAGTCCGCATTTAAGCAACATCGACGTCAACAAATAGCACTGTGAAATGAAATTCTGAGAATTCATAACTCTCTACAAAAGTTTCGTGACTAATAAAAAAAAAGTTGGAAATTCGCAGCTCACTTTATGTGAGCATCTAAACAGCTATATTAGGAATTAAATTACTGATGATACTAAGTAACACTACTAAATAATTCAAAACACAATGACATAATGTTGGCATCAAGTCTATAAATAAATCAGTAATGCCGCATTTGGCAAAAGAAAAATTATTTATTCATTCTCTATTTGACCAAATTCTTCTGATCTGAACATTGACACAGCGTAAACACTCAATTTAATTATGAAATTTGAAGTCAAAGCAGCATTCTGTTCACCTCTATTATTCCATTTCTTTTCTACTTGCAACCTTCTCAAGCAGGGTCGTGATGGTTGGGATGTAGGGAAATCAGGTAATGGGGCCAAAACAAATGATATAGCAACTATTAGGTTCATATATTAATAAGTGAGACGAGAGAAAAAATAGTGAATTTGAAGAAAATGATGATCAAATAACATGGTGCAACCGCTCAATCTTCTATGAAAGCATCAACAAAAAAACTTGCTGTTCAACTGAGCCATTTAATCCTCACTGATCAATGTTATAAACACAAATTACATGTGTTACTACTGATCATGTCTATGCAAATACTGTGAATGATAAATTACTGGCACGTTTGATACATGATGTTCAAATAATTAGAAAAAAAAGGATGCTCAATGTGTCTTCAGAATTGTTCTGGCTCACAAAACTATCCCTGACATCAACAGGTTTTCCAACCTGAAAATAATGTACATTTAATAACACGATAGAGATGAGATGAGAAGTGTAGTATATGAAACATTTAATCATTTGTTTTTTCCTACACCTTAAATATAATGCATATTGGGATCATCGAAAGGGCACAGTTAAAGAAAGTGAAGAGAAAAAGGAACAGATTGCTCTTCTCTCCTACCCATTTTCTCCTCTCTTTAACGATTAATCAATTGTTTTACTACTGGAACTATCTACTGCTACCGTTGTTGTTGTTGTTGTTTACTAAGTACATTTTAAGAAGGACGAATTGATCGCTGTCTTACAAATTATCACCATATCACATTAAAACTTCCTCTGCTTTTCACACTTATCAAAATTTCCTTACAGTTAACACTTGCTTCTCAAGAAGCTAACACATAGTTAGTATCTATCGGATTGTCTTATTCAATTCATACATATTCTCACCCTAAAAAAAAACTATTATCTTACTTTACCCACTATATCAGTACAATTCATAAAAAAACATAGCAGATATCATATCAAGTTACATCTGAAACTGCAAAAATTCCCCAGAAGATAGTGAAGTATGTAATAGAAAAAGTTCAAATTATGTCATCTGATGGAAAGATATTTCCACTCAGAATCACAGCCTTACAATTTAAATTTGAATGAACCGTAGGAGATACCCAACATCAGTATTCTACAAAATATGGTAAGGAAACTTGAGGAAGTGAATGCTCACTTATATAAAAAAATAACTACAGCTACAAATTAAAAAAACAATATACTCGATTGCTGTGAAGAAGTCACCAAAATATGGAAATGAAAACTAAACAACCTCTAATAAAAACTTTCCTCAGACAACTCTAGCATATTTCAAAACAATCATATTTACGATGTTATAGCTACAGCAATATCCACCGCCATTCATCGTCATCATACCTCCTCTAGATTCTGCATAAATGAGCAAAAGTGAAACAAGAAAGTATGATTTATAAAATACTGGACAGACATACTGCAAAGTGTGAGCCAAAAATAAGTATGTTTCTGGCATCATTTTCAATAAAAAAAAAATGTTTATTTAAAACATCGAATAAGCGACTATTATTATTGGGATAGTTGTTATTTCTTCATCTAATAATAAATCTAAGCTAAGGAAATGTTCACGATTCATAGGATTCACTGGATAAAATACGTAATCTCAAAGAAAAAGCTACATATCATGTAACTCAATTAATTTTTCGAACACACTTAAAATAGATTGACTTCCATCAGAAATAATACTTGACCAATAACAAGACCACTAATCCTTTTACAAAACGTTCAACACGACCATGTGCTACTCATACAAAAGAGTTTCACCACTCGATTAAAATATCGACCCATGCCTGAGACGGGGTTTGAGTTGTATTTTCACCAGTGAAGTATCACCAGATGATAAGTACAATAAGCATAAATTTACATCTCACTCCTCTCAAATTCACATCCATTAATATTAACGCGTTCACCAATCTTCCATCAATTGTTTTCAATATCTCTTACTTCTTTGTCGTCAATTCTCCATTTTCATTCATTCTTTGTAGTGTAAGCTGAGCTTTCTTCGTGTAATGAAATGCTCGATGCATGATAGCATCACAGACTTGTGTACAATCTGCACCAATATGGCAATAGTGGGGTTATCTAATGAAACATGACTATCCGGTGCCAACTGCTTCAAGGCTAGCAGTACCATGTCCATAACATCACTTTTCCCTAAGCTATCATTATTTCGAGCCTTAAATTCGAACATGTATGTTGGCCATTTACCGTCTTTATTAGGATGGAAATGCCTTGAAATTAGTCGACTCACTTCCTGAAATTACTGTTAAACCAATCGGTAATAAAGAATGCGCTTCTGCTTAACTAAAATTGAAAGTGCATCCATAATATTTTCGAAGTCTACTAATAAACAAGTCATTTTTTTTGCTGAACAAACTTCTACAACAAAAGAAAATTTGAAGCCTAACATATCTTTACTTGCATTCATCACTTAGCTCTAAAGGAGTGTAAGAAATAAGGAAAGAACAACGACATATAACCTTCTGGAGTTATGAAATACAAAAAATTCTTTTTGATGCAAATGATTCCGTTAATAGCTATGGTAGCTCTAACATGATTTACGATTTGATAGGCATTTAAACGGAATATTAGTTATTAAAACAACTTGGGTTACCGTGTCTAGTTCGACCATATCCACTCGACAAGTCTTTTCCACTGGCCACACCCGTTGCAAAAGACGGCAGCATCGTTTACTTAGCACCATTTCAACAAGAAAATCCACAAAATTATATATTTTTTCTTCCTTTACATCTTTCAGAACAAAAAATAAGCAATTGTTCGCACCAGTTGGCCGCTGCCATATTTTTCGCTTCTCCACATTCCTTCTATTGTCTCGCACTATAGAAGATTTTTGCTCAATTAATGAAATATTTTGGATTTCTCGTCAGTTAAAGTGTACAAGATCAAAAAATTACAATGATTGTCGACACAGACTTCTCCTAATTAATCATGTCAAGTTACTTACTGAAAGTCGTGAATTAATTTGTATATATATCAAATAGATTTACTGATCAATCCGATAAGGTTAATTAAACGGTGGTCTATAGGGAACGACCTTTTTTCTAATCTTTTATTAAATTTTTATGACCAATCGGTCATTTGATGTTCAAAAGTCTTGTTTTCGCAGGTCTCTTAGCTTTACTTGTTACTTGCCGTTAAAGCAAACTATTCAGCATTTTCTTTTCAGATCACTGTGCATTATTTAAATTGAGAATAGCAAACTGCAAAGACTCTCTAAATTGTTAAATAGTTATTCATTAGCAGTGTCTGTTATAATTAACAGTTCGGCTTATTGTAGTACTGGACAAACAGACATATAATATTATCGATAGAAAACTACTATACCATGCGATGATTAACTGATAGTGAGATTTGTAACAAAGAAAAGAATTTTGACTTCAAAGTACAAATAGTTAAATAACTAGTTTGTTTAACTAGAACTGTTGCTTCCGTCCCATAATTCCAGATTTCTAATCAGTTGACTATGGTTAACTATCAATCAAGTCTAAAAATCTAACTATAACAACAAAACGATTAAAAGACTACATGGTACGATAAGGTATGTACAGGATAATAATTAAAACCTTGATCACAAAACCGTTTCACCGAATCTGCAACATCTTCCTGGCCACTGTTCTCGTTTTCACTAACATTAGTACCTGAATCCTCATCCTCCAATAAACCCTTCTTCTTCCACTCTTCCAATGCTTGCTCAATTACGTTATACGCTTCACGTACTGCTTGTTTTTCATTTCCATTACACGTGAAAAATAAACCACAACAGCCTGGTTCCACCCACTTTTGTTTCACATTTTGATTGTAACGAAAATGATTGCGTTGTCTTTTCCTTTCCATTGAGTTCCTTACCTTTAAATGATTATAAAGCACGAAATGGCCACTTTCATTCACGTAACAAATACCATGTCCTTCCATAGTTGTCCGGAAAAAAGTCCACCAAACAAACCCAAATATCCAAACAAACATTTCATAAATATGCAACCACTACTAGATTCCGGCAACGTATGCTCGAACTATCCCTTTTACCGCGAATTTAAATCTCGACGTGAAATGTGAAATTTTAAAAATGTCGCCGCCTTATGCGCAATTTTGCATTTATCATTCCTTTCGGTAAGACACTACTAGAAGTGATTCACACATTTATTAAATTTGATTTTATTATCTAATAGCACCCGAAAGTTACTTAAACTATGAAATTTACTAACTAAAATTGTGTGAATTTAACTTAAAATAAGAAATTTGTGTAGGAAAGTGAGCAGCAAAAAAAAAAAAAAACCTCTTATTCATATAAATTGTATTACTGAAGCGATTTTGCAGTTTATTTAGTAGACTATAATGATGAAATGTTTGGTCATTCGAAAAAATTGCTGTTTTTTGTGCTAGCATTAATAAATTTTAGGAAGAAAATGACCAGTGAATAGGAAAAAAGATAACTGATCAAAACTGATAAGACATTTTTTGACAAGAAAGGAAAAAGTTGCAGCTGATACTCATTCCTTGGAATAGTTTTTAAAAAAATACAATGACTTTCTTTTTTTTTAGCCATTAGACATTGCCTTTATACATTTAAAAATATGTGAGATTTCAACATATAAGCAATTCTGATAGAAGCAACGAAAATTAACAAATAAAACTGACGAGAAAGAAAAAAAATGGAAATTAAAAGGATTTCTATCAACGGGAATTTAAACAATTTAAAATTCTAAAGAAGCTATCATTATATTTTGTTAAAAACCGCTGATATTTTATAATCAATGATTCCAGTGCAAAAATTTAGTAGAACAGAAATTCACTTATGCATCATATATTCCATCCGTCATATCACAATGAATATTATATAGGACGATAATAAATACATGAACCTTTGGACTACTTTTAATTGTCTTCTGAACAATCACTAATGTCGGATCATTTAAAAGAAATCAACGCGATATTTATCAAACTTTTTTCGTACTGGACTTTATTTTATCACAATATTTGATAATTAGTTGAATGCTTGAGAGATTGAACTGAAATTATATTTGCAATTATGATGTTTCCCTATATTTTCCTACATATAATGTTTATTTTTTTATTCTTCTTTAAATAAACAGTCAAAAAAAGTTCTTGCGACGGAAATTAATTATTTGCATATACAGGGGGCAACTAAAACTACCTTCTATGCCAAAGTTCCAAGGATTGAAAAATTAACATCAGCATTGCCAGCATTAATCATGTGAGCTATATGTGATAACATACCGACACAATTAAAATAAGGCGTTAATTACTCTTCAATAAACTTCTGTATATACACAAAGAAATATAAAACTTTTTCCTTTTACAACATATTTTTTTTTGAAAAGAACAAGATTTTCAAAAAAAAAAATACTGAAATACTAATTAAATCTGCCCCTTTCTAAAGCATGCAAGTTCAAATATCAGTTTCCTGAAATCCATTACTCCATAAATTTATTGCAGTCCGAATTTTGAAAAAGAAAAACTGGCATCGTTAATTTGAAAATATTAATTTCTCATTTTCGAAAATTCGTTGCTCCAAACAATCGTATCTGCTAATGAATTGGATAAAAATTAATAAACATTTAAAATAATTCGCTCCCTTGATGAATTTTTCCCTGAAACGATGTCAGATTAATGCTTACCCAATAAAAAACTTTCTAATAACCGATGGTTATTTGCCATACTGCATTACGATATATTCCTGTAGCATCGTATGTTCCCTGTCCAATTTTCAAGCATACAGTAGACTGTGCACCGTATGCTGTCTTTCTGGAGATGGTGCATGTTTTAACTGTTAAATAAATTCATTTAATCTATTAACTACTGAAATTATCACAGATTTAAATTTCGTTTTTGTTTTTTTCGAATTATTCGTCATAGATAATTAATAGAAAAATTGAAAACTGGGAACCAAAAAAAAAGAAAAAAAAAATATTGGAAAATCAAGACATTATTAATGTATTTTTGTCATCTTTCTAATTTCATAGAGCACAAACCACACTAAACCTGTGTAGGTATGAACAGAGATAATTTATAGTGACATTTTTCATTATCATTTGCTGTTAGAAGTTCTGCAAATCTACCGGTGTCAGGAGAAGTGAAATGAGATAAAACGTGTTTTGTCAGTAAATTTCAAACGATAGCGAAAAGGAATTAAAGAAGAACAGAACTGCTGGAAATGCAAGAGGAAACAATGAAACTATGAATAGAAGAAGGACTGCTATTTTATATTTAATTAATTAAAAAGAGCATGTTGTACAAACGAACTTCAGCGACTAATTATTGTTCCTCATGAAGCAAATTGCACAAGTCAATGCAATATTGAAATTTAATTTCAATACAACCGTACGAAATGATTGGGAGGTACTAATTAAAAATTAGAAAAATGTGTCTATAGAAATTTCATGTTTTAATCAAAAATAGAAAAACAGACAATTAAATTAGAAAGGAAACATCATTTTTTTTTAAATTTAAATCAGTTTTATTAAAAGCTGTCGTAAGTAAAATTGAGTACTTTGAAGTTATTAATCATTAAAGCTAAATTATTCTATTTAAAGAAATCACTGAAGTTAACGTCTGGCAGTAAAAAGAAAAAAAGCTAATCAAAATATTAAACTATTTGAAATCTTTGATAAGCAACGTCTGTTTTTGCATTTCGTTGTTTGCTTTTTTTAGAAATCTAAATTTAATGTAAGATGAAAGATAGATTTTTTGTAAGAACAATATTATCGAGCACAATTGTAAAAATATTTTGGAACAATTTTCAAATATCAAATTTTGAAGAAAGAAATGAGTATTATCAATGGACTTACTCGAGAAGCATTCGGGAATGATGTGTGTTGAACGGGTTCCGTCAAAGAAAGCAGAAGAACTGCTGAAATTAACGGTGGGGTGACATTTGCGCAGCTTCGTCATCAGAATTAACATCCTTCATTGTATGTGTATCTTCAAATAATTCAATAAATTTGTTATTTTATCGAAATGGAATGAGAAACTTGAAAAATTAAGCACTTCTGAAGGTTGTTTCTTTATTTATTTTCTCCAAAATGAATGAAAAGTTTTCAACAAAATTTTGAAAAAGAACAGAAAAATATCAATGCATATTGAAGAGAAGTATTCGGAGCTAGAATTTGAATTTGAATAAAATTCACAAAGGATAGAAAAATGATATAATATACCTGTGAGAAGAGCCTGAAATTTGAATCGCATCAGTCCGGATGAAAGGCATATTTAATATCACTGGGACAGACCAACGTATCAATTACACATGCCAACATCAGTAGTTCGATGACACTGACTGGACAAATTAAGTAGGATCCGGACTGAAGTGAAAGGAAAAATCAGTGGAGAACTGGTGGGAAGAGGGTTCACATGAGTCGAACGGAGTGGGTGACAAATGGATTTTGTAGTAGTTGTTGTTCATCGTCTCCTTCGGGTTCATTTCATCGCCGATGATAATGACCGTTGTTATCTTCAGCCGATATATGTATATTTCCTCTGATGCATTTCACTGATAAATGCTGAAACTTAACAAAAGGAAAACTTGAAACAAGCACTCCAGCATTTCGAATTTCAGTATTCGGAAAAAATATCAAAATATTCAAAATTTGTGACTAAAATTTAAAACATACTTAAAAGAGGAAAAAAAGAGTAGTGAATTTAGAAGGATTTCAAATTCTTCTTCGAAGTTAGAGATTTTTTATATGCAAATTTTTTGAAGAAAAGAGAACAAGACGTTTAAAACGTACATAACAAAAATGACTGGTGGATTGATTGCACCAGTTTCTTTATTACTTTGTAGGAGAACTTTATTATCTTGTCCATTCAAATTAATTGCTGACAAATTTTCCAACTTTTTTAACGTTCTTATTGCACATGTTTGAAAACTTTTAACTTCTCCAAAAAATTTTACAAATTTTCTTAACTGTACTCTTTTCCCAGTATTTGTTCAGTACACCTAAATAACACATTTCTTTCAAGAAAATTGAAATCATCTTATTCCAATATTCAGAAAATTTTATTTAATAAATGTTTTCTTTTTCTAGGTGAAAAGGATGATGACAGGACCAGACAACAGAATCGTTCTTGAAATTGACACATTAAATTGAACGATTTAAAAGGATGATGGAAATTGTATGTGTTGCAGATTAAAAACAAGATTCAAATCTATTACTGATCTTATAACAAATGCGTTGAATGAATTTGAAGTAAACAATATATTTCCCAGCAATTTTTTTCCTTCTCATGACCGATACAAAATAATCATTCCAAAAGCATAATTTAATTTTGTATTGCTAAATTTTTATTTCATTTATTCCAAATTAGGGCATTTCTGTTATCGGTGCGAAGAAACTTTCATCCTGACTTTCAATTTCATTTTGTGCATTCACTCATCGTTGTCATTATCATTATTATTAATAGGAAGAAATGTGGCATTTGCGCAGCCTCCCTGTTTCTAAACATGATTTTATTCGCTCAAGTAAAAAGTTGGTACAGTGTATTTCCCTAAAATAATAGCATTATCATTACCATCAATAATCTAATCATTCTCATTATTAAGCATTCTAGGCATTACCATAATTAGTACAAAAATATTAGAATCAGTAGTAAATACGTTTATAAATTACAATATAAGAAGGAATTTAACAGTTCCACATTGAGAAATGACTATAAAATGAAGCTGAAACGTTACAATAAAGAAATAATTGCATCCTGCAATGCAACTAGCATAGATTTGAATAATTATATTGACCAGTTGAATTTCACCAAATGTACATTAATATCAGTGCACTGTCTTCAATACTTTTTCTGTTTCCCTTTCTAGCAATCTCAAACTTTTTATATCACAATCTTATGCAATTTCAATCAATGTTCTCTTCATTTCATGTCAATGTTGCGTTTTAAATATGAATTTATTAAATAATGGAAGGCTCTGTTGGCAAAGCTACAGCAAATCTGTGCATCAGTGAAATTATCGATAATAACATTGTTTCGTTAATTTCATTAGCTGGATATATCCAACATTTCATCACACGCGAATTACGTATGTAGCGTATATTCCCTTATTACAAGATGAAAATAGCTGAAATGATCTGTTCCAGATTAAATTTCTCAACAAGGAAGATATGACGGATCGTTGCGATTATTATAAGGAAGCCGGACTAAACTGATAAGTGATGCAGAAATAACTTATATTTTCAACTTCCGAAAAAACTTCCACTCATGAATTCAACAAAATCTGCGGGATTAAATCAATGAAAAGTAACACAACGGTATCCATTCAACGGGAAAAAAGGTAGAAAGCGTCATCAGATAGAACTAAAACAGCTGAGCAACAAGAATTAATCTACTGCAAAATCTCCAACAGTTTAGATAACTTCGTTTTATTTTGCACCTTTCCTTATTCTTGTAATAATAATAAAACTTATTGAACGAATGCACGACTTTCCCAACAAATCCAACTATTTCTTAAACTATGAGCTATTAAATTAGTTTTAATTATAATAAAGCCTTCTACTTTTATTAGTTATTTATGATATGCTTCTTCGAAATGCTAAAAGATATCAAATGGTTGGAAAATCGATAATAAATACCTTGCAAGCTTATTACGAGATCCAAGCTTTAATAAGGATGAGCTCTGAACGACTGATTACTAAGATATTTGACAATATGCACATCATTCTGATAGATATGATTAATAACAAAGATGAATAAAGAACCTCCAACGGCTATATGTGCAGCACTGTGCATTATACCATTAACTCCACCGAAAATCTAAAACCAAACTACTTAACCAATCAATCTAATTAATGTAAGCTTAAGAAAATACGAAATTTGAATGGGTACGAACTGGAAAAAGGTAAATTACTGTACTCTTAATGTAGAAGAAAGGGACAACTAGAAGGTTCCAGTAAAAGATTCAGAACATTCTTCTGGTAAAAAAATATATATTTTCCACATCCAGCGCTAAAATAGCAAACATGATTCATCTACTTCTTTTTTGTTCTGATAACATAAAGATTGATACTTACGACCTTTTCCAAAAGCACCACAACGAACTGGCATTGATTAAATATCAAAAAACTAACCAAAAGAGAAATTGATGTTACAACAAGAGAGAAAAGAAGAATTGTAATTGTTGAAAAGTTTGGAAGTGCTTCCAAAAAATTGATTTGACCGCATGAGAATCGATTGATGTGTCGCCAGCTGAAAAATTAAGTAACTTAACTTACACCATCCGATAAAATTTTTATTTCCCAATAAAAACTATGAAAATAGCAATGAAAATATGTTGTTCACCTATAGATTATTCGCATTAGCATAGTTATTATATTTGCCAATATCAGACCATATGCACCAACAATATATGAAAGCACGAACGACAGGAATATTTGAATAGGACAGGAAAGAAATAAAAACCATCCATGTAAAAGAAGCTGCAATTTTGTACCATAAGAATTTCGACTATAGCCAAAGGAAATCCTCAGCCAAATTAAAGAGTTGAATGAACTGTCAAACGAAAATGGCTCATCGATTTCTACTTTCTATCACTGTGCATTTCAAGAATAATAACTGAACGAAATATATCATTGTATACTTTTGGATTTTGGTTGACTAGAAGCAGTTCAGATTACAACACGTAGACCTGAAGCAAGAGAGCAGACGGAATGATGGTTTCCAGAAGGATAATACGTAAAAGTATATGACAAGAGCAGTTAACTTAATATTAAAAACACAAATCATTGTTTAATAGTAAGAAATACCCTAACCCAATATTCTTGAAATGTACAGTGATAGAAGATAGAAAGCAATAAGTCAAGGTAACTTTCATGATAATTTTTAAGAAAAAAAACCTTTCGTTCACACATTGTTGCCATCGTAAAGCATTCTGTGATACCATTGATTGCAATGACAATTATATAAAAACAATAAAGTCTTAGAATATTTGCACCTAAAACGAAATAAAAATTCTATACACAAATTTCACGCAATAAAAACTAGAAATAAAACGAGCAATAAGCAACAAGCAAACAAGCCAAAGTAAAGTAAGACAACACGGGAACAAAATTATAAACTAGAAATGCCTTTTTTAAGCCTTAGTTTTTTCGAAAATCGGACTACAGTTCATATAAACAGCTTAGTAGTTCAAAATGACTAACCCGCATTATTGACTAGTAAACTGCCACCATATATTTTGACAGCAAGAGGGGAGTAAGGTATAGCAAAGGTAAATATTATTGCACCTATCACAACAACAATATGAAGGAGATCATTCATCGAACTTATTCCTTTTTTTACATCAATCTACAAAACTATGCATGGAATATATACCTGTAAATTACAGCTTTGAAAATCGTGAAATAGTGACAAGGAGGAAATACCAGAATTTTACCATTTTACTGTAAAAAATGTGACGCTTGAATGATACTTTTGACCAAGTATCATTTGACTAAAAGAAACAACTGACTGAAGGCAAAAGCTTATAGTAATTAAAGCTAGAAGCTTTAATTTACCAAGTACGGTGCGGAAGACATTTAAAACTGAAATCCTTCACCATAAAATATACCTTAGTTTGGTCTTTTGCAGAAGCTGTTCTTCGAAGACACGCGGAGAAATACAAATAAGCAGAATGCTCTAGCGGTGCGAAAATAATGCGTGCAACCAAACCACCCAATTTGTCAACTGCATCGAAAACCACTGAAAAGAGAACCCAATTTATAAGAAATTATGCAATTCCGCTTATCTTGACTGAAGAAGTTTGAAAATGTACAGAGTGGTAAAACCAATAATATCATTCACGCCAAACAGAACCCAAAATGAATCCCAATATAACTGAAAACTGATAAATCTAGCCTTGATCTGATAACGAAAAGAAATTCGTAAATGCAAGCACGTAGCCACTACCATTCGTAACAGTCTGTTTAAAAATGGAATGAATAGTAAAAGTCCCCAACATTGAACAATTCTGAAAATTTAAGTTCTGAATAATAGTTTCAATGGTGACGTCTAAACAAACAGGAGCATAATATGCCCAAATTACTAATGACACATACAATTACATGAGGAGTTGTAAATTTCAAAGTATTGAACCTGAAAAACACCTCTTTTGATAACGCATCAGGAAATCTTGGATAAAGTGACTTCATACTGAAACCTCTGACAGAGGAAAAGATATGTTGACTGTTAGAAACTAAGAAATAAATACACAGAGAACAGTAGCAGAAAGATGATAAAACCTGCAAAACTGCAATTGGATGGAATTTAATACGATGATGGCAGTGAACTGGCTATTTTTAAAAATTATTTTGGTTGAACGTAATCAGGTTTTTGGATGCATATTAGAAAATAATCATTGGATAGTATATACTAGGGAACAGCATAACTTAACTGTGTGATAATGAATAATTTTCTCAAGCAAAGTTAAGTCTAGCTGTCTTGTTAAGTCTATTGTGCTTTCTTTTCCATAAAAGTATCTCGTATTTCCAGGTCTTCATGCTTTTTTCTCCAACAAATTTTCCTATCCTTATCTCATTAGAGATCAACTTCTTTACTCTTTCAAACAAACCTGTGCGCAGCAGAATGTATAAACAGGTAACATTGGTACTGTAATAATCAGAATAAGGACAAAAATTCGTTGCGTTATAACTAAAAAACCATGGGCGAAGGCATGCTGAGCATCCAATCCCAGTCTTAATAACAATATGACATAGGGCTCCGCAAATGACTCCAGCCAAGCAGAGAATGCAAACGCTGATAATGCTGTAGCATATGATGGTACCAACGAAGCATCTGGTACGTTTGAAAAGGGTAGCCAAAAACATAAGTACAATAAAACGGCTATCAAAGGACATAATAATGGCCTGAAATTCTGGAGGAAATTAATAGAATTAGCTTAAAAGAATTTAGATAATCTTGTTCCCTAGCAAAGAGAATTAACGTCTTAAGAAACGCTAATATTCATTAAGAGTAATTTCTTTTAAGGCCAGATCTACTCTTCATGAATACTCCAGTTTATACAGAAAAACTTACGCAAACCATAGATGTGTAGTAGCAACCGATAATGGTATATCACTTGAAAGAAATACCTTCCGAAATGGCTCACGGACCAGAAAAATTGTTGTTGAATGAAATAACATTAAACTGAAAAGGAAAATAACCTAAGAGTAAGATGAAGTGCCACTAATATTTTAATTAGTTCTTTGTTCCAAACATATTATGTAGAACTTCAATCTCTGTGAAATATATTATAACCTCAAGACAGAAACATTTCTTATTTCGTATTGGGGACAATCTTTATTTTTACCAACTTTTCAAACAAACCATAGAATGGAAAATGAAAAATCTACACGGCTGCCAGCCTTTTTTAACGATAGTTTGATATTAAGCAATACTTGACTGTAAGCTGACAAAATATTTGCTGAATTTTAAACTGCCAAGTAGAATTTTTCAAAATTCATTACTTGACATTAACAAGGCCTAAAGTATCACTGTCAACCTGTCGTAACAAATACATGTTGATGGCGAATGAGAACAAGCGAGAAATCAGCTGAAAAAAATCTTGTTGAATAGATCCATTGGAAGGTATTCCTAATTAACTTCAGCGACTATCATAGATCCTCAAAATACTACTGAAGAGAAAAGGAGTAGCATTGTATAGACATATTTAACACGGAATGCCGCAGATACTTCTCGAAATTCGGATTCAAAATAAGTAAAATGCTTCCCTGCCTCCTTAAGGGATATTCAATTCATCAAATTCAGTTTGCAACGTCCAAAAAAAAAAAAAATGACAAAAATAAAAATAAAATAAAATACAAGAATCCCTAATGTCACAAACCTGTCCGCTGAAGTTGTGAATAAAAGAGGTAGTTAATGATTCCATTATAGCTATCCAGAGTAAAGTCCAAACTACATCAATTGTTTCAGTAACTTGATCACGAAATTGAATTCGGCTCTTCAATTACTCAATTTTACGTATCATAAAAACTCCCGCCTTAACCATCAACAAATAATCAATTAAGAGTTGAAGTCCGAAAAATCAAATTAAAGAACTTTGTCAAGCTCACCCCAACTTCGCGTTATAAAAGCATTGAAAAACAAACAGTTCAGTTAGCAGGTAGATAAATATATCTCAGTTCACGACTTTAATTTCATTTGTCTGTTTCACATTTTAAGCTTTGAGAAATTTTTTAAACAGTGTCAATGCAAGATGGCATTTACAGGTTTCCTGGTTAAGCATTTAAAAAATTTATTTCATTAGTAATTTGCGAAATTATAGTAATGTTAAATCAAGAAATACGGAGAAAAAACAGTGCATTTTAACCTCTCAGAAATAAAGGCTAGAGAAATAACTCTAGTCAAGATAGTGACATAACATGGAACAATAGCAACATTAACTGAAAGTGAAAGAATGATAGTAAACGACAATAAAACTTTTCTTCATTCTTGCTTTTAATTCACACCATCAGTCAGAACAATCCGAAAACTTCAAAAACACAAACAGGATATACTGTCAATGATCAATAGTTGCTCATGAAGAAACTAATCCAAGGATTTGAAAATGCAAAAGACCGCACATAAATTAAGCATAAAATAAATTTTCTTAATATTAAATTAAAAAATAGCCTGAAAGAGCTAATGATTCAAATCTGCTCAACTATTCAATTGGTCAAGCGTAATATATAGTCTCAAAAATAAAACTAAGGTGGTATTTATGCTGCATGCTCGCCAGTCGGAAGTGACAATATTTCTCAAAGTATGAATTTTCAAGCAAATCTGAGAGATGTTTGTAAAAAAAGTATAAAATCAAAAAACAAAGAGAGATGAACGACTGCGAAACGAGAACTAAATCACCACATATCCCAAAACAAACAGGTAAAAATTTTAAACGAGAAATTAGATGAACTAATGCAAGTTTTTTGAAATGAAAGAAAACTGGCACGGAAAGCAACAAAAAACATATAGTAAAATTAACCCCAAGCTTGGGTCTTGCTATAATTGATGACTAGCTTCGAATCACCTGGGGCGAAGCAATCCTTCAAATTCCGTACCGTTTGATCCGGTGATGGTGCGAAACACTGGTTGATAAAAAGCAATAAGGAATCATTTTCACTAAGCTGAAATTTCAAAACAAGTACTTACTCGAAACTAATCATCAGGTTTGAAAAGAACACCGAATATGGAAGTTTCTTTTGATACTGGACGTATCTCAAAAATGTTGTACTTAACAGTTTGGAACTTTGACAAAATTCCGTCATTTTCCAATTTTTGTCGGTCAGTGATGTTCAATCCGATTTACGGTTTTCTCAATGTTGTGAATCCACCAAAATAAAAGTTCCGCATTATGCTGATTTCTCCCGACAACTACTCCAAACTACTCCAGCAACGTGTTAAGACCAAATTTTGCAAAGGATATATTTTTTGCCCAGATTATATTTTCTTAGGAAGGACAAGCAATTATGCAAATGAGCAGTCACAATTAAACAAGCTTATACCTTCATATAATTTCGCAGAAAAATGCTTAACTCCGCCACAGTCTTCTTTTCGTCAACCGTCCACTTATTTTGTTTCAATATTGGTGCATCACCGACTGCTTTCAACAAGATCTCAACTTTTGCACTTTCCGACATTTTTTGCAATTTCTATACAAAACGCCACAAATATCACCTGGAAGAGCAAGATAAGCACACACACCTCTTGTTGTTAGACTGTTATATACATATATATTCAATTAAATTAACTTGCATTACAACAATATCGCGAATTTTACATTTCAGTCTTTTCGTTAAAACTACCAAAACAAAAAATTAAAACCAATGGAGTTTTAAAAATCTAAAATTAACATTCAGAAATCTTGAGGTTCTAAAATCGAGGTTGCAAATTTTAAAGTACAGATGCACACAAATGCAACAAATACCTTATAAAAGAATCATCCACAATTTGTATAGCAGAAGGACTGAAAATGCACAAAAACCAAGTGCAACACAATTAAACAAGGACCGCTCCCACGGTTCAAGCATATACAAGCCTGTTATAAAGCAGTACTGTCTATAGTACCAAGAAAATGTGGAATTATTCTGCAAAAAGTGAACTGATTAACCATGAAAACTTTGCTTCATTTAATCACTTCTTTATAAAATACTACTTATTCTCTCTTGATAGCTTGTGGTTTAGTTTATTTTAGTTTAAAAACAAAGCAGTAGTAAAAGGGATGGTTCTCCGAAATTCAGATTATAAGTTGGCTGTCTAAATTATGACAGGTCCAACGGCCAAAAAAACTTTAGGTCCTATTTTTGACAGTGATGCTATAGCTAACAAATTCAACTGTTCATTTTATTATTCTATTTTGAATTACTGCCACACGAAATCGCATATTTTTTTGGATGAGATTACATTACAACATGTTACAAAATAGAATAGCTTTTTGCATCTTAAAAAACAACTGAGAGCACACTCATAGTATGATGAAAAATTCCAAATCTATAAAAAAAAAATTGTCATTCAATGACAATTTAATTCTTTGAACCAATATGAACATTAACCTTTGTTAAAGTATTGTCGTGGTGGTTTCCTTTCGTCTTGAGTGAAAACATTCAATAGATACCCTGGAAATTAATTTTTTAGTTTTTCTCAAAAGAGTGTGGTGGACTAGACAACAAAATTTAAGTGATGTCAAACCAATAACATTAATATTCAGTAGTGAAGGTTACAGGGGAAAAATGTTTTCCCTTTAGTAAAGTTGTTCGGATAACGTAACTATCACATAGGATCATCCTGTCGTAATGCAAATAGCATAATCAGTGCTAACTAACAGCGTAATGTCCTTTCATAAGAACTGAAGGACAAATACAGTACATAGGGCTCAAACAGTAAATTGTAATACATGTACAGTATTACAAATAGAGCTTAGGAAAATAAAGTGGTGAGTTTTATGCGGGGAATAGTTGGTTGATGGAATAAGAACATTGAAAGGGTGCTAGTTTACCAATATTTCTCGAACTTAACAAGCACCTAAACATGATTGCCTTTCAAGGTTAAACTGCTGTCGACCACTACCTTTTGGAGTGAATACAAAAAAGAAAAAACAAGACCTTGACGACAAGGAAACAACCTGCACGAAAAAAACCAACAGTAGGTATAGATATATCACCGTAGCCCACGGAGACAATCTCATCAGACCGGCTCAGTCCGCTCGTAATTTTTGCACTTGTCTTTTCCGGTTTGTTGTGTCTTCCGGTTGCCGTAATGTATAGTGTCTTCTTAGCTTATGTTATATCTTTTCATATTCTCTATACGTTTATTCTTCACTTCATTATTTTTATTATTATTGCTGTTCTTTCGTTGTAATTTTTTTCTTAGCTATTTCCAAAAAGCAGATTGTATGCTATATTCGCGAATAAGACCATTGTATAAAAGCATTTTAGGATAAAGACGATGGGACTTTGCAAATGTGCAAAGAAAAAAGTGACAAGCTTGTTTTGTTTCGAACATCGAGTCAACGTTTGTGAATATTGTTTGGTAGAAAATCATAACAAAGTAAGTTATGATCACTCACCAAAATGACTTGTGATTCGTCTATATGTCACCTACAGTTTGTTATTATTGCCTGATAGTACATGAAAGTGGAATGTAAATGTTAATTTATCATCGTTATGAAACCGAGAAGCATTTCGGATTTCGTAAGGCATTGTTGCAGACATATACTATCCTGGAGTAGCTATTAGAAGAATTAACTTTTAAATTTTTAGACATTGGAATTTATAAAATTCAGGGTACAGTAGGAAAGGAAATTCAGATTTCAGTGTGTTGTGCAGAGTTATTTGTCTTGGTTGGCGGATAGTGATTATGATGCGAATTGTATGTTCTGTTCGACGCCGTTAGAATGCAAGGAAACTGTCCGTCTGAAATGTTTACGTATGTTGTATTTATAACATTGAAGTGGGATTGTAAACGAGGTCATAATTTTGACATGACATCAGTTGATAAGAATGAGTTTTACCATAGTTATTTTCTGATTGGATCAGATACATGAAGGAAAGTACATTTCAAGAAGGTAACAAGAATAATAAAGGTGGCTTAGAATTAAAGCTGGATTAAAAAATGCAAATGACCCATCAGTTGTTTATCTAAAATAATATACGCTAATTTTTAGATCTGTTCCACTGGGAATGTTTAGATGCGTGGGCGCGTTGTTTACCGGGAACTACTGCCCCAGCTGGATACAAATGTCAGCAGTGTCAGGAGGGTATATTTCCAGCTCCCAACCAAACATCACCAGTCATTGAGCGTTTACGAGCTATATTACAGCAAGCGAATTGGGCTCGAGTTGGGCTCGGATTGTCATTAGTAATAATTAGGCTTCTTTATTTTTCGTTGTTTTCGCTTCCAACACTATTTTTGATACATTTCTCTTCCATGAAGTGGAATGTATGAAATCACTCTTCCTGGATCGTAAAAATATCAGGATTTATGTTGTATTCTGTAATATCTATGGAAACCTTGGATTGTCGTTTTATTAAATCTTCATTATCACCGATGGATGATCTCTTTTCTTCTGTATAAGTGTGCAAAGTATCTAAGCTCAAGCTCATCGGCTGATATTCACGCAGTTAATTTTACTTCAGTTGCCGGAACTTGAAATTATTCCATCGCCTGCATCATTTATTCCACCGATGATGATGCCACCTGTAACCGAACAAAACTGCCTAAACTTACAAGATGTTTTGCATAAAGCAAATGTGAATGTAAGTGGCGTTCATAGCGGTACATCAGCTACAGTGGTTGAAGTAGGTGATGAATACAACCGGCATGAACAACCTAACCAGTTCACTGGTGAGTCCTTCAATTTAAATTTGCTGCTTTGCAGAGCGAAATGTAAGCTCCCCAAAAATTTTTCACTATTACTGCTAAATTTGATCTATTGGTTGTTAAGTACTGTTGGCTTTACGCACCAGTAAATTTTCTAAATTGATCTAACATGGCTCTTGATTTGCAGTCATTTCTGTGACTATCCATTTGTGTTCTTGAATCTTTTATTCACCTCTTCTTGGTTCCTAATCTTGCTATTTCGAAATAAATCTATCCAAGTTTGATCAAATCCATTTTCATTTAGCCTCCTTAACAGTCATCTTTTTTTTTTCAAATTAGGTAGCGAGAAACGGTATAGCAGTTCGATTTCATTACAACATGCTTTACAATTTATTTAAAGTTGATGTAAACTTTTTTCAGCCAGAAAATCTGGGAATCTGGCCGAAAACAATTATATGAGCACTAATCCTCTCTTACATCCAGAACATCGTGATGAAGATTTACCAGAAAACAAATACAAACGGAGATCAGCTAGTGAATGGCTTAACCGCTGGTTTAGGTTTGAAATTTCTATTTTAGTACTTCTGCACTTGTCATGAGAATAAATTTCGTGGCAAGAGGCTCTGTTCCTTATATTTCTTCCATACTTTAACGGATAGAAATAATTTCTATTCAATAAATCGATTACTGTGGAATCAAATATGAAATAAATTTTATCCTTTTTGTTTAGATCACGATATGGCAAGCGTTCTGCTTTCGACCCTCGTGCACGATGGAAACGCGGCTTCTTCTACGTCATAATTTGCATTATAATAGTGTTTACAGTATTTACCGTACTTTCACGCCTGATGAGTAACTCAGCAACAGACGATCCAGCGTTCAATCCCCTTGCGAATCCAAATATTCGTATTGCATTTCCAGAACATAGTCAGTAGTTTTACAGTGTTCTACTTGTAGTGACTGAAGACTGTTCATTTTCTTTGTTCCCTTATTATTTCAAAAAAATTGTTGGTGTAAGAGAAAGTATGGGAAGAAAAGGTTGTTTTAGGATTTGGAGTTGTGATTCTTAATGTTCCTTTAATACTTTTCGTTTTACGCAATATTTATTTTGTGATAACATATTATTGTGCAAAAATGTTTATATTTCATAACATAATATGAAATAATCATCGACAACTTGAATATTAGATGGAATCGTTTTATGGCTAGGATTGTGAACTAAGATTTGGTGGTATCAAATTACGCAAGCTGTGATATATAATGGGAATTTCCATCTCAAGATTTGTTATTAGTCATAATGAGGTAATTTTGGGTAATTACATGATATGTTCTCGGCTCTCGAGCAATTAAAATTGAATTTTGTGGTAATGTTAATGTTATGTATAAAGCGAGGGACCAGGTTAGAAAGCCTGCTCACTGCTACTTCTAAAATCATATAACTCTGTTTTAATGTTTTATTCTGTTTATCTGATTTAGGTAAGGCTCCAACCAGTCCATTCATTTTAGAGATCGTACTATGATAACATGCATGCGGCAAATTCACTGTTCAAGATACTGTAAGAGGCCAAAGGTATAAATTCAGCCACTCGAATTCGAAAATATTTTTTTCGTTCAAATAGTTTTAATGAAATTCAGATTTCATTTCAAACAAAATGCAAGTCGCATCAGGCCCAGGCTTAGCCAGGTTAGCTGCCGGTAACTTACGGCTGTTCACTTTCTTACCTTGTCGTGGACAACGAACCACAACGTCGAAGAAGGTCGAAGTATTCATAAATGAGAAGAAAGTACTTGTTGATCCAGGAACGACTATTTTACAGGTTTATGTTTACGTCAACTCTTTATACTAATAAGTTGTTTCATTCATCAGTTGGTGACATTCTCCATTTAGATTTCTTAATATAGTGCTGATATATCGCATATTTTCTAAAGGGATAATTTTTCATTTCGATATGGTGAATATTGATCACGATGACTACATTGTCATGATCATACAGCCATTCTGCTGCTTCGAATTAGATGAACCTAGGTCTAAAAATTTTGTTTCTCTTAGCTTTATTTTGATAGTTAGATGTTGTTTGAAAGAATGCATGTATTTCTTATTTTTATGGGACATAATTACAGGCAGCATCGTTGCTTAGCATTGACATTCCTCGCTTCTGCTATCACGATCGTCTCTCCATAGCTGGTAACTGTCGCATGTGTTTAGTGGAAGTGGAAAAACAATGGAAGGTAAAATCCTTGATTTTCATTCTTTTTAACCGTGTTCTTGATTTTGATTTGAATTTCAAAGCTGCAACTTGAGTCCATGTCTTATTCATTCTGCTTTGAAGCTCTTTTCATCTTTATCATCTAGTTTATAGCCAGTAGCATCTTGTGCGATGCCTGTTGCGAATGGCATGAGAGTGCAAACCAATTCACCAATGGCGAAGAAAGCTCGCGAAGGAGTAATGGAATTTTTACTTTTTAATCATCCGCTTGACTGTCCGATTTGTGACCAGGTATATTATTAAAGTGCTTTTTATTATTCCATGTAGTTTGAAGTAGATTTAACCTTGAATATTTGGCTAGCAGAATGCATTATTGCAGTTTAGTGCGCAATATTGTTTTCGAAAACATTGAAAATTTTATTGTCACACAGGTAGTAACAAATAAAGTAAACATTTAGTTTTCATCATCTCTAAAAAAGTTGCATTCACCTTACAGTAATTTATCATTTCTTAGGGTGGTGAATGTGATCTGCAAGATCAGTCGATGGGTTTTGGCTCAGATAGAAGTCGTCTGCAAATTGCATACGATGGTAAAAGGTTTGTTAGCAGTATTTTTTGAAATTTATTATTTGATTTTATATAATGCAGCATGCAGCATTTCAAGACTTCTAGTGAATGCAGTTTAAGTACCTGTTATTATAGTAGTTGTTAATTTGAAATAGTTTTGTATTCTGGAATTTTAGAGCCGTGGAGAACAAATATATTGGACCGCTGATAAAAACTGTGATGACACGATGTATTCAGTGTACACGATGTGTACGATTTGCCAATGAAATAGCCGGGGTTTCGGATTTTGGTACGACAGGACGTGGGACCGATATGGAGGTTCCATTTTTTCTTTTTTTTTTTTTTTGCTTTGGCATCAAGTAAAATACCAGAGCGATAAATCTCTTATGAAAACTTTTCACGACAAGCTCATTTCAAACAAAAATTTTGAAGAGGAACTATGTCATGATACAGCAACTTTTTATATATGATGTGACATGCAAGTTAAGGAAACCTGGTATTAACACAATTTTATCAATGCATTTTGCATTTTTGAGATTGGAACTTATGTTGAGAAGCTGTTCGCGACAGAACTGTCGGGCAATGTGATTGATATTTGTCCAGTTGGCGCTCTTCTTAACAAACCATACAGGTTCACATCTGAGAGCTATTTTGTAATTAATTATGTAGGACTCATTCAGTGCTGGTTCTAATTAACCTTAGATTTTTGTCTTGGGAAAAATTTTTTTATTCATGAATTTTTGCATGAAAATGACCACTTGAATTGACTTGCCTTCATCTTCTCTCTGTTGGATTTTTTATTTTTTTTTAAGCAACTTTGGGTTATTTGCAGCTTTACAGCGAGACCATGGGAACTGCGCAAGGTAGAAAGCGTCGACGTTATGGATGCTGTTGGTTCAAACATTGTGATCGCACATCGTACAGGCGAACTGTTCCGAATTACTCCAAAATTATGTGAGGTAGATAGGCGGACTATATAAGTATGATTATTATATTCTGAACTTCAAAAGTAATGAGCTAATAGGTTTTAATTTTTTTTCTTTTTTAATCCTCTTCTAATTTTATAGATCTTTTTTAGGATGTCAATGAAGAATGGATAAGCGATAAAACACGCTTTATCGTTGATGGTTTAAAAAGACAGCGACTTGGACAGCCGCTACTTCGAACTCAGGATGGTTCTTTGGAGTAAGCTATGTTTTTTTTTTAATTTTTTCATCCACACTCAGTTATAAATATCTTTCCGATCCTGTAAATTAAAGAATGCTTGGTATTGAAGGCTCTGTTTAAAATTTTAATTTATTGCTGCAGATAAATTATTGTGCCAAGGTGATCCTTCAAGAATTATTTATGATTTTATGGTTTATTCATCCAGTATTTGTAGGCCATGCGGTTGGGAGGAAGCGCTTTTTGCTGTTGCATCAAAACTACGCAGTATTTCACCAGATCATATGGCAGCACTAGCAGGAGATCTTTGTGATACAGGTTTGCCGTCCTCCCACTAGTAAAGCAAGCAGCTTCAGTCTTTATGATTTAAATTAAATTTGAAAATGTTTTCTTACTTCACCTATGAAACTATAATGATATTTCTAGAATCTCTGGTAGCTTTGAAAGATTTAATGAATCGGTTTGATAGCGAATTGGTTTGCACAGAAGAATCATTCCCAAATGGCAGTGGCGGAACAGATCTTCGGTAATTTTTTGTAAACATATTTTATTGAAGTAGGAATCAAAAATGGTCAGATTATCTTTTTATCCTAGATAACGACTTTTTTCATGATTCAGAGGTTTCAAATTTTACTAGATACTTTGTTTGGCTTTAATATTTCTGTATTTTCTCTGTTTCAAAATCGCTTGAGTTCGCTGCCGTTCCTTTACTATTATTATATTTCGTTGATGGTTTATATGGAACTCCGACATCTTCAACTGATAAATTATTTCTTGGACTAATGAAGAATTATTTCAGGTGCAACTATGTTATGAATGATAAATTTGTTGGTGTAGAAAAAGCGGATGTTTTATTGTTGGTTGGTACAAATCCACGCTTTGAAGCAGCAATTTTTAATGCACGCATACGCAAAAGGTATGCTATATTACATTTTGAGTTATACATGTCAGGTTTTCATTTGCAGGTTTTATACTTTATTAATTGTTTAATAACGGTACTCTAGTCAATGTTTAGTTGTTTGTATGCATACATCTGTATACTACTTCTACGCACCGCACTCGGGCGTTCGAAAAGATTCAAAATTGCTGAAGTGATATTTTTTAGCTTCCGAAACACCGATATTGAAATTGGTGTCATCGGCGAAGAAGTTGACTTGAAATATGGATATGAATACTTAGGCAACAACGGGAAAATTCTTGATGATATAATCAATAACAAAGGAAACTTTGCTAAGGTAACCTGCCTTTGCTCTTCTTTTTAATTTGTAGAAATCAGGTTTAACTTATGTCGGAAACACTGTTGCTTCATTTTGCTTCAGCGTTTGCAAGCAGCTAAACGACCGATGATTGTCGTTGGTTCGGGAGCTTTGCAAGGAAAACATGGTACTGCATTACTTGGAAAAATTCAAATACTTGCAGAAAAATTGCGAACTAAGACTGGAAAAGGTATGGACATAATTAAATTGGCGTACATATAATTAAACTTTTCTCCTCTTGGATTTTCCATGTATTTCTATCTACTACTTGTGGTTTAGTGGTTTTTATAACTGAAGGGAATAAGGGAATTTTGTAATTTAAATTCATATTTCCAGTACCGCTGAAAATGTGCATTCATTAAAACGCTATGAAAAGCAAAATTCACCAAGATCAAAGAATTAAATATTTTAGCTGTTTTATATTTCAGTTGTGAAAGTAGTAAATGTGCTACAACGTTATGCATCACAAGTTGGTGCTTTGGATGTTGGCTACAAAGTAAGCTGCTTAAAATTCTTCATTAATAACATAGTTATAATGAGGGTAAATTAAGCATTAGGTAAAATACCATCTGTAAAAATTATTGGTATACTAGGACGCTTGGTTGTTGCAATAAGCGTCGTCGAGGGGATGTTGTAAACAAAAAATAAAAATGTAAGAGTTGATTTATTTCGAATTTTTATCACATGATCTTTTTATGAATACCCATGCTTCTTAGTTGATAGTAGAGGAAAGTGTGTCTTTTTAACATCTTTCGAAATTTAAGACCTTGAGATATTTAGGCTGGTGCTGACTGGATTCTGAATTCCACCAAACCTATCAAATTTTTGTACCTGCTTGGAGCTGATGCTGGTTATATCAAGAAGAGTAATCTGCCTTCTGATTCTTTTGTTGTTTACCAAGGTTAGTTAATGAGGTACGGTGCTATGTGATATCTTCAGGGTGGAGATTAGAAATTTTAGAATAGTTCGTACTTCTATAATATAACTAAACTATGAAATTTTAAGGTCATCATGGCGATATGGGAATTGAACTGGCAAACTTGATTCTGCCGGGTGCTGCTTATACGGAAAAAGATGCCACATACGTTAACACCGAAGGCCGAGCCCAAAGAGTTGGGTGATTTCTCAACCTTTTATGAAAGAAATGAGATAGCTCACGTGATATAGTTCTTGCCAATCAATTAATGGAGAACTGAATTTTTCGATATATACTCCTCTCATGCTAAGAAAGCAGCATATTTAAACTAAATTTAAAAGTCTATGAAAATTTTCTTTTCAATGTGGTGGAAAAGCTTCAGTAGTTCCATAACATTGCAGGCGTATGCTGCAATAACTGTCCCAGGCGATGCCAGGATAGACTGGAAAATAATACGAGCTATTAGCGAAGTTGCCGGGAAAGCTTTACCTTATGATGACCTTGATCAAATGAGAACAAGAATGGCTGAGGTTATTTCATGGCTTTTATGATTCAGAGTTCTTGGTTTTTTCTTTTTTTTTTTTTATAATCCTCGACTTTTTCTATAAAAAGTTTGAAGTTCTAGATTGCTCCTCATCTAATACGCTGTGGTAAAGTTGAGGAATGCTCATACCAGGAACAAGCGGCAATGCTGGCGGAAGTGATTTTTTTTTTCGATTTTTTTTCTCTTTAAAATGTCAAAAATGTTTCGGATGACTTAGACATAATCCTTTAATCCTTCAGTTTTCGCAGAAATTAGAGGCAATTAGTGAGTGGTTAAGCAGTCGGATTATTGTACTGTACAGGCCCCTTGGGAATTTTGTCTTTCTATCTATTATCTGTTCATATATCACATGGTTTTCTTTTTTCCCAGAGGCATAGTACTATTATAACTGATCTTTTCTAATGAAAATATTATGTTGCGTAAAGTCAAAATAATGTTAAATCAAAAATGCTTAAGTGATATTTTATGGATCCAATTTATTAATTTATTTAGCTGTAACAATATGCCATAGCTAAATAAATTCAACTCTGTGAAGTGTTAAAACTAGTAGGTTGTCAGTAATCGTCTCTGAGTCAATGTCTTTAATTTATGTAATTTTTTCCAAAGGTAAATATAAATTGCAATATACACGTGGAATTTCAGTCAGGAAATACCGATGTTTTACTGAAACCGGGACTGGTTGAACTGGGTGATTTCTGGATGACAAATGCAATATCTCGTGCTTCGAAAACAATGGCTGAATGTGTTCGCGCATATCAGCGCAGCAAAGAAGATCCTTATACAGAAGATAACAGATCTCTTTCTATCTGATTCTATTTCGCCAACATTTTGTCGGTAAAGGAAAGCTTGTCTTTAGGTTTTCAATTGGTGGCCATTTAAGCCACATAATTTCTGTGACAAAATCAATAAACTTAGGTTTACTGTATAGTTTTCCGTGTATTTGCTGTATCAAACAAATTAGAAATGTTTCGAGAAAGAGTTCTTTCTGTTCATATGTAAGTATCTTGTGGATGTTTTTTCCTAAATTTTAAGCATCTGTTATACCATATTACCTAGTGTATCCCGAACCTGTGCAAAAATTCACTTTTTGTAATTCTGCCTATTTGTGGCTAAAAATTCTATTTATTCAAAATATCATCAATTGTAATTTTTCATAGGTAGCAATAATGTTACGGAGGACATTTCACAGGATATTGCAAACGTCTGCAATAAAAGATTATTTAATGAATGCAAAATATGATACACTTAGATGCAGAATCAAAACAGGAGAAATCAAGTTATGAAGACGTTAGGTAGACAGATAATTTTACAATAAGTAAACATTGATATAAGCCGAAACAGGTCTTGCAGGTTAACAGAAAAGCAATGAGATTTTAGTTGAAATGCTTGTCATTTTGCTTCATTCCTCAAGTTGAACAGTTGACTGGGCATGTGCTGCACATCATTCTAAGCTTATTCCAATCTCCACAAAGAGTGACTTATCTAGCAGTAAGGTAAAGGAACTGTGTGTGAGCCCGGCTAGCTCAGTCGGTAGAGCACCAGACTCTTAATCTGGCTGTCGCGGGTTCGAGCCCCGCGTCGGGCTTTAATGAGTACTAGACCCAACCACACAATCAGAGGGTTTTTCTAGTTTCCCTACCTTTTAATGTTTCAATTGTTCAAGTTTTTATTGAGGCAGGATTAACTGGCAGCAATAGCAATAGTACTAATAAGAGGAGACAGTTGCACTGAAATCGAGTACTTATACGGTTTCAGAAGCCATAGGATAATATCAACCGGAATGCAGCACATTTAGTTGACCGATCCAACCGGACGTCAAATTAATTTGGAACGTAGTTCATCACGATCCTATAAACAGTACATTAGATAATACTTGCCAGTAATTTGACCATCAAAATAAAAGTCGAGACTATATGCCGGTACAAATTAGGTAGGAGTGAGCAATTAAGATAACTGAAAGTGAAATTTTAATTGTTTCCCAAAGAAAGGACAGGAAAGAGAAAAAACGAATTAAGCAAAAAAGCTTATCTTAAATGGTCATTTGGAAAAGAACAAAGTAATAATTTTTTTTTTTTTTTGTTGGTTTCATCATTTTAGAAGTTTATTGGAAAAGTTGGAAACCTTTAATCGCCTCTTCAATAAAGCTCGTTTCTCTTCACGGATGGTTTGCTCTTGTCGTTCACGAAGTTGCTTTTCCATTTTTGATAATGAATCGCTCTAAAAATTTCAACTTTTTTTCGAGACTGAAGTTTTTTTTTTTTAATTGAATTCAAATCAGTTCAGTAACTAACATCCCAAAAGATATTCAGAAGAAAAGTCTTTACTACCATAAGCACTGCTGTACAGTGATACATTAGCCATTTAAATTTTTTAGGTGAAGTCAAGTAATTAAAATAAAGTGAATAATTTCAACAATTTGAAATCACTCAATTTCAACTGTAAATTTTAATCAATTTTTAATTGAAAATTAATGTGGTGCATAAATTTCGAACCGTCGTTTTTCTCACAACAAGAAATGCTCGTTCACGTTTATTTGTACCAATTGGTCGTGAATATTTGAGCAATGCATTAAGACGCGCTTTTGGTCTCAATGAAAATTCAAGCATAAGAATAACTTGTGCCCACTGAAGTGTTGTGGTTTTTTAATTTAAAAGCATTAAATTTAACAATAATTAAAAAGTTTGCAATTCGAAAATGTACAGTTAGTGATAACATTAACATTAATTATTTTGTTTACTTTTCCTTCTAAGTTTGAAATCAAAAAAAGACTGAATGACTTAATTAGACCTGTCGTTTCCATTCAGTTTGTGTACCTGATATCAAGTCATACGTTCTTCCCATCATTGCAATTAGTAAGTTTAGCTGCATAACACTTACAAATAACTCGTAGATGATGAACATAGCCTTAAAATAACTCTCCTCATGGCATATTAGCCATTTAGCTCTTACCAAACTAGACGATACAAAATAAAGCGAAGTTGGTGATAGTTGTGATAAGTCTGAATCAATTTTACGACCTTTAGGTCGCATACATATTTATTAGTAGCAGTTGTTTCTGTTTTCAGAAGAATTGCTGCTGCTGTTGCATTTTCTTGATACAAACAAAAATTTGATTTTCGTTTCTTAAAACACAATTTAAATTAGGATGACTATGGAAGTATCTGAAATGTGCATGCGAAATGGTACTTTAACTTTCAAGGCCCTAATAATTTCAGTTATTATCAAACGATATCCTTGTTTCGTTATCCAAATATTACCAAATCACTTTTAAAAAATTTGAACCTTGCCGATGTAAACCATCATTGTACTATCACATAAAACGACCATCCTACGATAAAAAACCATGAATTCACCAATTGTCATCATAAATATTCTCATTGCTGCTTCCATGGGATGAGCCATAATATTTGTGTAATTCGAACCGGTAAAATTTTGATTTTGAGCTTTCTGGCGAGTACACGACATGAAAATGATGTAAAAAGCTGCAATTAATTAAATAATTAATTTTGTAATAACTGAAAAGCAGCAGGATATTTGTGTAAATAACAAAATTTTTAAATATCAAGATTGAAGTGATAGAAAGATAAATAAAACAAAACGCTTGGACTAGTACTGGGCAAAAATTGAAAACTGTGCCTGCCAGATCGATCCTTGCCTTAAAAAAGAAAATATAATTGAAAAATTGTTGTAAAATGAAATTATTTTACTCACATTGGGAAAAACCAATTAAAAATATGGCATATATAAGGAAAAATCGACTCAAATCACGTGACAATATTGTATATATCATCAAAACGAATGGCCCGATAAATTTTACAGCTCTAAAAACGAACATTTTGATTTTTGAAAAATTCATCGATTGATTATCAAAATACAATTCCTAAATATTTTGTTCATAGATCCGATCATACAAAGAATTAATAATTATGCAGAATCGAAATTTTTTTGACAATCAAAATGGTTTTACCTAAACACTTTTTCCCAAATGTAATTTAAAAATCTCTAGTAGGTAAAAAGTCTAGACTTTTTTGCTTTCCTAGGAATAAATCTATCTTTTAGACTAAGTCTACTTGCGTGGACCAGGAACTATCAGTTCATGGAACTGTTAATCTTTGTTAAATAATTTAAATGCTCCCATGAGCTATTTTTATCTTCATCTTATCACATTCTAAATCAGTTGATTACTACTATTCACATTGTCAAAAATAGGGTACTGTTCTGAATTCAATTTCTATTTTCATTTTGACAAATCATACATTCAGCTTTTTTAATCATGATATAAAACCATCAAAAGTTTTCTTTTAGATTTTTGCTGTCCTTTTTAAATGATATTATAAATTTTAATTTCCCCGTTATTGTTAAAATATTAATCAAGAAATAAGAATACCTTGAATAAAACAAAAAATGCACAGTGGTAAGAAGTACGACAAGTAATGAAAGTACGTTGTCGAAGAAAAGCATTGCTGGGCTGAGAGAACACATCAAACGAAATGGTATTACCGAAAGAATAAATATAAACGATACTTTGTAAGCAATCTTCGCCGGAAATGATTTCTGAGAAATGAATTATTTATTTTAGACAATCATTTTCAGATGCTCACTTTCGGATTCTCTTCTCTTTTCTGTGTGTTTGCTTTAATGCTAATATTCCATACATTAAGTTCTATTAATAATAACTTAATTGAAATAACTTGCCAGCACACGCCACCAGCGCTTTTTTCCAATACTTTGAATATCCGTGGCATCGTCAACAATTTGAAACACAGTCATCAGAAGTACTGCAAGCTCGGTTATGAGACGTACCTTAAAAGAAACAAAGTAGATGAATTCCATTGAATATGGAAAGAAAAACTTTTTTTTTTTTTTTTTAAACCGCTATTTCAACCACTGAGCTCAATGAAATCTCATTTCAATCTTCGATAATTTGTGCATCCAAACTGCAACTACTAAAATTGTTACCCACATTTTTACAAACAACTTGATAGATGACATCATTAACAAATATGCTACTTATTTTAAGAAGATTAAATATTTTTTTTTGCTTTGTTTTTAACTGGAACTTTGTATTTGAAAAGTTTAGGAGAAGCATGCATACATTTTGCTGCCAACCTTGTCCGAAATACCACCAAAGATGACAGGAAAAATTAGGAACTGATAATTCGGCTAAAAGAAATTTATGGAAATAATAACTGTTCACATCAGAATTAAAAAGATGATATGGAAAGAGGAAACCACCAGAAATGAATAATTTTTGCTGCTAATGAAAAGTACTGCGTAATCAGTTTAAACCAACATTTCATTGTGATACTAATAGTAAAAGGAATTGGGATAGCAATTAATTGCAAATGAATATAATTTAACTTTAGCATTTGTGATAAGAAAGTGAAAAGTAACCAACATTCATTGAGTTCTATTCCATTTTTGCTATCCAAATTAATTGGTATATGAAAAATTTGCTTTATTTTACTAGCAGTATCATTATACATTCTATATTCCGGATTCAAAATAATTGCATTTTTCCAGTCATTCAGAGTATTAGCCTGAAGTTTTAACTCTAATCGTAATATTTTACAGTGATAAATACTAGCAGCAGTAGCTCGGTGTATTTTGAATGAATGTTGCTATATTATATAAAATTTTTATGATAAACTGTGATATGCACTGATAAATAAAGTGAGATATATTTGATATGATCAGTTGTTCAGTTGAACCATTTCACAAAAAGCAAAAAACAATGAAGAAAAAAAAATTTTAAAAGCTGTTGCAAAGAAGTTTCAATTTATCCGGCCAATGAATTCACTAAAAGTAACGTAATGTTGGCCTTACTTAAAATTTAACTAATTGAGTCGAAATTAAGAGAAAAATTTAAATTGATTTCCACTGCAGCAAAATTATGAATGTGACAGGAAAAATACCCAAGTTGTTGTTGAAAATGGTCGACACATGAAAGCCGTGAAAACGAAAATGTAAAAGAGTAAATAGCAGCCAAATGATACAGCAAGCCTGAAGTTGTATCAACTGTAATTCCCGAAAATTCTCATCAAGAAATATTTCATGATGTTTTACATATGTTCAAATTTATTTTAAATAAAAATTTATTTTTTGACGAATAGAAAATTTGTGAAATTATTGTCTTTTCTTTTCCATTTTGCACTTTTTTTTTTTGTTTCATATCGTTTTATCAGTAATTTTTGTCACTTTGTAGATTAAATTTTTATTCTGATAAATAGTAATAAAATAAAAAGTAAACAAATATTTATTTGTTTTTTGTTTCTACTACCGTATACGTCCGAATGCTTCCCATTTTGCTTGTAATAGATCACCCAATAAACCATCGAGAAGTTGTAAATGTTTTGTTGTTTCCTGGAAAAGAAGAGAAGCGAAATAGTTGCACTTTCTTTTGGCCAAATAATTTTTCCCCAAGTTATTCTTGTTTATCTTGTCATATTTTACCAAGTAAAACTTTGCTGATAATTTTAGCAGCAATATTGATTAATGATTAATTGTTGCGAAAACAATAATAAGAGGAAAGAATATACTCCATAAACGATCAGTGAAAGAGCACTATCTTCATTAAGTTCACCCGTTTCTTGATTAATTGTGTCCAATTTTGCAAGTGGATAAGCGTGACTACTTGCATCACCATACATCCAAATCACATCCGCTTCTAACTTTAAAATTTGTTCAAACATCTGCAACGAGTTCAAACAACATCGTTTTATCAATAAAGATTAATTACACGCAATTCTCCATCGCTAACAAGCAGCGTGTTTTTTCTAAGAGTAATCTGCTGCACCAAATACGTCTACAGTCTAGATTTTCGCATTTTATTTATTACAACAATTTCAAAAGCAACTTCTTTCTTTGCCAAGTGAGCTGCCAGTGTTAACGGCGTTAGATTCCGCTTATTCATTATTTTCAAATTAGCGCCTGTATCATAGCAAAGCTTTAACATTTCCTAAAAAAAAAATCATTGGAATATATCTTCTACATTTTCCATTTACTCAGTTCAAGGACAAAGTTAATGAAATATGTTCTTCGTTTTGTGCTGGAGAAAACAATAATAGGGAAAAAGAAAAACTGAGGGAGTGAAGTTTCAAAAATTGGTGACGAAAATTTCCCACGCATATACTAGTAAAGGGCGAATCACACCTCTAAGGTCAAGGGTCATGTAGCAGTTACACGAGGCAGTTAACGACACAAATGTGAAAAGTGAACACTTACCGGTTGCTCATGGATTACTGCCAAGTGAAGTACTGTATTACCATTTGTATCTTTCTGATTTGGGTCAGCATGTTTCGCTAATAAAATACGGTAACAATCAGTTTGATTGATGCACGCAGCAAAGGATAGCGGGTATTCACCGAAATACATTCGTCTACAAAAAATATTTTATCAATATGCTGTTATCAGTTAATTCTGTATGGTATTTCACAAGTGATAGTGACTGATTCCCTTTTTTTTGCATATTTTCCATCTCAAACTTTATTCATTGATCGTTTTAGAGCTATGTCAAGTTAACTTTAGATTAAACTATTCGAATTGCATCTGCTAAATTCATTTAAATAAAATAAACGTGGCTTAAATCTATCTGTCCATTTGCTACTGTCATGTTTATGAAAGTGCAAAAGCATCGGAACTGTTTTGGCTGCCAATGAAGCTAATTAAATACTGCAAGTTCAGGTAATGAATTAATGAGGATAATGAATTAATTAGAACTTTAACTAATAAAATAACCATCTATTTACCCCATATAATTAGTTTTAAAGCTCAGTTCAACATATTCATGTTCTAGCGAATCTGTTCGACTGCTTTTCTGATCATCCGGACAGAAGAATGCTCCATAGCAACGCTGATTTACATCAGCACCATGTCGAAGCAAAAATAGTACCATTGCAGGATCTTCATTAATAATTGCTTGATGCAGCGGTGAAAGACCTATTGGAACTTACTACTTCATTATGTAATTCTGATCAGAATTGGTTGTTACACTTAGAAAGTTAAAATTTCGAAACTTTTTTTTCTTTCTTTAAATAAGCCATCGTTATTTAGTCATCAAATTTGCTAAATAATAAGACTTAATAAGAGAATTGAAAATGAACTAATCGAGAAAAAATTTTCATGGCAGCATTACAAGCAAGATTTATCATTATTTTAGAATAATTAGACTCGATACTTCCATCTTCCATCTGATGAAATAAAAAAAAATTCATAGAAATTACCGTAGTAGTCCTCACTAATGAATATATCATTGACAAGTTTCGGATAAGCTTTGATTAATTTGATGGCAAGCTGATTATGGATAGCTGTTCCCTGCAAAAGACAAACCCCAACAAGATTCTCACCCATCGAACCACGTTCCTCCAGTTTCCACGTCACTTCACGGTACTTCCAATCAGATTTTCCAGCTTTATCACCTCCCTCGAGTAATTTGAGTGCTAAAATACTTATATAATCCATTTGCATCTTATAGCACTAATGAAGAAGTGCTAATTATCTAAATAACTAAAAATAATTTAGTAGAAATTTGGAACTGCTCCATCTAGGATCTCGATTGATCTAATAAGAGAATTGAAATTGTTTCCAAACTAATTAATCGACCATAATTGAATTTCTGATGGGTTTCAAATGATGGTTATCACCGAGTTATTTGATAGTAACAAATTTTTTGAACCAACAATACCTTTTTTTAGGTCACCCTGATTTTCACCTTCCTGTCGGAATTCATCGAGAATGTTGGGACCACTTTTTCCTTTACCTTTTTTACGTTTCAACGCACTCAGCATCGCGTTTCGTTCTTTATTTCGAATTTTTACTAATTCAGCCACGGATACCATTTTACCTTTCCCAGAATTATACATAAAATCTTTCAACTGAAAATAATCTATTTCAAATTTGATTATTCATTTGTATTTGTAATAACAACACATTACAAATACTATGAAAATATTTTTACAAAATTCGGGCCCAAAATATTTTGAAAAATACTTACACCAAATGTGATTTTTTACAAATATTGATGCGATTTGTAGTTACATTGTTCTTGAATTCATAATTATTTTTCCATTGATTAAGTGATAAGTAAAAAAAAAAAACGGTATCAGTAAAGATAGGTAGTTTATATTTGTTGAAATATGTTTATAAGTAGGGAGCTAAAATGTCAGGTATTTAAAACTTCCATCTCAAAACAAAACAATCATTGTTAAGATTGGAAAAAAAACACACAAAGAATTATTCATACAAGTCTAAATTATTTTGCTGAAACCTTTGTCTCAATGAATTCATCGATGAGTGATGAATCGCCGGTATTTTTGGCGTATTTCATCCACGGAATTAGTTCACCACCACCACACATATCTACAAAACGGTAAAGTTCCGGTCTTGATTTTTTCTGTTTCCGAATCGCATCGCCTTCCGTTCTAGACGATTCTGCATTCCCCATTCTGTAAAAATGTTTAGCTTTTACCAATAGTTTCAAATTATTTTTCTTTTTTTTTCGACCAAATTTATTTGGAAAAAACAAGTATTAAGAAATACAATAAAAAAATATTGAAGTAGTGAAAAAAAAATATCGGAAGTAGTGAATCGAATTCTATAAGAAAAAGCTAGTATTGACAGAACTAGTCATAGAAATGACAAGCTCACTGCAGTATCTTGGAAATGCTCTTAACAATGTTCGTACAATTTGTAATTTAAATATTTTATTTCTGTTGTGATATTTTTTTACTTATTCAGATAATAACTGCTTCCTATTATTACTACAAAAAGGACAGGTAAGATACAGTATTCTGGATATGATTTCTGCAATTTTAACTGCATGCTACGGTATCCTAGACATGCTGGATCAATTTTGTATAATTCGAAATTCAAATATTTCATGTCGTTTTCAAAAATCGTTTAAGAACTGCTTGCTGAAATTGCAATGACTTTTATCGGTAATGATTGACCAATTCATGTTGTAAAATGTTTTGTTATGAGAAATATTTGATGAAAGCTCTTGCAAAGTAAAGCTTAACAATGTTTAATGCCTATTAATTAGCACTGCTATTACAATGTTAGAATGACATAGGGAAAATGCAATATAACATTGCTGTCTAGGAATTGAATATGAAAAAGACCAATTATTAATAAATGAGACATACTCATAAGAATATCTTACTTATATATGCTAATAGATTGTGACTAATAGACATAAATACAATTATAATTATATTCGATGGATACAATTTTTATATGTTTACTTGTTGCTACATTTCTTTAGGAATTTTATCCATCCAAACTTTTTCCGTGCATTTTGCAAGATCCATCTTATAAGGTATTATCAATTTATCATGCTTATCTCAGAGATGATAATTCAGAATTATTTTGAAATATCTGTGAAGATCACAGATGAATTAATCAATAGGCCTGTAGAGAAGAAGTACCTTCACTAAATATTTATGGACAAAATTATCCCTACCATCTGATTCTTCCAGTACATGCCCGCACAGACAGTTTCTCCGGAACAGTTCGCTTTACAGACTTCTTCTACATTAGGTAGGTAGTGGTGGTGCTTTTCTGGAACCACCATTGGTACTAGCGCGACTTTTCTGGAACCATCATTGGTACTAGCGCGACCCAAGCCTTCTTGATACCATCATTAGTACCAGTAAAGAATCATTTGTCCTATCAAAAACATTATTGCCATTTAAAGATGACCTCAATATGACTGAATCGAAGATCGCTAGAAACTGTAATCAGACCGAAGTGACGAATAAAATTATGCTGCAAGAATCGTTGCTTCTTCTGGAAACTTCTTGTTTATTACCTTCTCTTGTTCATTCTATCAATAAAATCCCTTAGAAATGAAAAATCATAACATTCTTCTTATCAGCAACACATGCATGACAAAGTTTATCAAGTTTTTATGATCAACTGTTCTGTGCATATGCAAAGTTTTCAGTACTTTAAGATTTGATTTGGTTCAGAAACTTTCAAATTGCCTGCGTATCGTCCCTATCTCTTCGGCATAAAACCTGCAAAAGCTCTTTGGATGCATCAGTCAAGGGAAAAGGAGATTTTTAATTTAAATTACATTAATTAACAAAAATAATTTGGTGTTTGAAATCAGAGCCGAGGATAAAAAAGTGTTGGCTATGGCCATATTTATGAAACTTGTATAAAATGTTTAAAAAAATCTTTGATCAATCACCAGCTAGCTTCTTGATGTTTTATTCTAATTTTATTTCTCCAAAAATCCATAAGAATGTGATAAATTTGGAGGTGAACTATTGTATCATGTATTTTAGGTCGTTGTTATCCCAACTCAACTCAACTGAATTTGTGATTTTTGCATTCGAATGAAGCTGTCTCGAGAGTATCAAGTTTAGTTTGACAAGTTGAAATATTTGAAAAGATCCTGAAAACTGGAACGAAAAATACTTTAAACTGATAAATAGCACATCCTTCCAACCGGAATACTTCATTTTTGACGACGGTTGTAGCGAATTCTGCTTTCAAGTCTGCTGATCCTAAAAGGAGCAATAACATCTCAAGTTTCCTCAAATTTTTCATCTTCAAAAACAACTAATATAAAATTTTAAAGATTCAAGTAATTCCTTGCTTTTGTTGATATTTTTCTATTCAAATTTCAATTAATAATTGAATTAGTCAATTAACTATGATATAAGCGTCTATATTCATTCTTTTTTTCCTCATTTCTTCCCTTTCATTCCTGTTATTCCATTTCCGGAACGCTTATCGCTAATCATACTTAACACAACTACGACCTACTAGAGACAATGATATTTTACCCAAATATTCGTGCCCTTCCTTATCAATCACTAATACACAAGGTGCAGTGAATCCAATATGTACTGGATTCCACTCCTTGGTACCAATCTTAGCTGCTTCATAATACGGTTGCCAACTGTAGTCGAAACCAGCCGCAGACGGCGGCACCTGAACCAGAAGTTGCAACGAACCGATAACATTACTCAGAAATGGCATTTTTCGACTGCAATTTTACCGGTTAATAGAAGAAAGAATTAGCGGTAAAATCTATCCAAACAATGAAATGATAAGATGAAATCTAGCCTGATAAATCCTATGATATCTTAGGTGCTATCAAAAGAAAACTATTTGGATAGTGTAGATATTAAAGCCCTGTAGGTGACAAAATGCTTCAAATTTCTGTCACTGCTTTAATTATTGGACTGAAGTTTCAGAAAAAAATGATTGAAGGAAAGAATTAAGATCAAAATATTCGAAAGTTTATCAAATGATAAAACACTGTGACAAAAGATAATTCAATTTTCAACCTAACAAATGCAGCTGCAATTTTCCCATTTGCATCACTCCATGCTCGACCCATAATAGCTTGGCCAAAATGATACCATAGAGCAACATATTGTTCTTCTGGCCCATTCAATGTATTCAATGGACGATTCAGTGCTTTGATTAAACGCCTTAAATTTCATTTACAGAAATTTCCAACTAAAAAAACTGAACGGACAGTTTTAGATAAGAAATTGGAATTCGTGGAATACTTCATTTTAGGGAATGTATCACCGATACAGTAATCTGCCCATTCATTCACCATTAACGATTGATTTGACGAATATGTCTCCTGCAATGCAATAAGTAAAATTTGTTTAGATTTTGGTCTATTTCAAATTTGTAATGAAAATAAAATTTTCAAAATTTCCAAACAATTTTTGCTAACACTCCTACCATACCGCAGCATACTGTAGTGTACCGTACCTTCTCCAATGCTTCCCTTTTTTTGCATTCTTCACACGAGCAGCAAGGTGGTGCATCACGTAAATTACGCATAAGAATGAAGCAATCGTAGAGTTCAGATTCTGCTAGCAAGAGAACCTGCTGGAAAAACAAAAAAGAATTAGTTGTGAAATGCTTTAGCAGAATAATTCTGAATTTCTTGAAAGTATAACCTACCTCAGCATTTACAAAAGTAGCAGTTTTCTTCTCAATGTCCAACGTTCCTAATTTCGCTTTTTGAGGCCATAAAATCACTGCACTGGATGAACCACATCGTAATGGTACACAAAATTCGTCATTTGGATGACGTAACCACGTGACAAATTTTATCCAGTCGTAGAAGAATCCTTTGGTGACGTGATTGCCATCGTAGGTTAATAACTAAATGTTGCAAAAGCTCCTTCTTCGTTCACTGCTTTCCCAAAGAAACAAAGAAAATATGACCGATTCGTCAATTGACAGAAGAATTACCTTATTTGATGATTCTCGAAGAGTATTTTGAGGGAAAGTGCAAGGACAATGAAGTATGATTTCGATTTCAGATTAAACTTAGCTAAGTCAAATAAACGTATACTTGAAGAACTGAGGAAACTTCTGATTATTCTCGCTCTATTTTTGGTAAATAAAAGGTATGCCTTAAAGATTTCTAATTTTTCTTGTTGCTAGTTGTCTCGAGACTGATTTTCACTGTACGAATCGACTTTACAATTAATTAGAATTACCTGAATTTTATCAGTGATATCTGATCCTCGCAACTTTTTTTCTCCACAAGCAAATTCACACTAAAAAATTGTAAAATATTAATTAACATGAAATATGATTGATATACTAAAAAAAAAAAATTGTATAGTACAAAACATAGGATGTTATTTTCAACAAAATAAAAAACTGCGACCTGAGAACGAAATTTTTTTTTTGACTTACTGATAAAATTTTTTTTTTTTATCTTAATTTTTTTCAGTTTTGAATTCAGAGGAAATTTTTGCTCATAGACTGATGAGATCAAGTTCAAAATGTGAATAAGGTTAGCTTACTGATAAAATTCAAGAAGTATCACAATTTGACTTAAACTATTAACTTATGTAACTCGCGTATAAATTTTTGAAAGCGAAAAACCTGTATGTAGTCGAATTTCTTATTTGAAAGCATATTCAAAAATTTCAATTAGACTACAGAGAAATTGGAAATTGCAAGAATAGAAATTTTTAATTTTTATTTATTGTCGAATACGAAACGAAGTCTTCTTCGAGTACTTGTCTGTACCACTTACTTGTACTACGCCACCTTCATTCCAAGCTTTCCCGAAGCATACAATTCCCTCTTTCTCATAGCGTGCTATGTACATATTACCTTGATTAGGTACTTGTACTGCATTACTTATTAAAGGTGCACCAATTGTTTGCACTGTCCAGCTGTCTTCCGCTACTTTCTTCTATATCAATAATAATTAATTAACATCAAATTGGTTTTCAAAATTCGCCAATTTAATATTTTCTTTTTGGCTTAAATTTTGTTATAATTAAAAATTACTTTAATCAAAGTCATGAGACTTTTTTTCCAACCACCTGAAGAATTAACGAAACCGACTGCCTAGAATTTTACAAACAATGTAAATGAACTGCCCCATTTTATAATTTTATTTTTGTCTACTTAAAATAACTGCCATTATGATCTTTCCAAGTTATGCAAATTGTAGAAATTTCGAAGAAAAAAAAGGAAGAAAAAACAATAATTCCACATTGTTTCTTCATTTTCGATTCTACCAGCTAAATTACATTTTTATGAAGAAATTTTCATCAATTATTCTTTTTTTTATATAATCTCTATTAATTATGGGATATTTGCTTTCGATTAAAATTTGTAAAGAAATCCTCTCATTGCACGAGCAAATTATGATTTCAGTAAAATATTCACATCTCAACAATTCAATCTTTGATTTTTAATCAGTGGATTAAGCTAACTTGGCCTGAAATTAATTAAGCTGCCAGTTGAAACAACAGAGCAACAAGGCACTATTGTAATACATGACAGTTAGGTGAAAAAAGGTAAAAGCAGGTAAAACTCAATTTGTTTCCTTCTTTCAAAAGGACATTTCCTTTATTCGTGCTCAAGTCGTGGACAGTTGACAGTGAGTAGAACATCTAGTTTGATAAATGAGTTAATTCCGGTTAATTATGCTCTACCAATTAGAATTAAAACAGTGAAACGGTAAGAGACAACGGACCAATTCTGCAACATTTGATTTTTTTTCTTCCTGTTCTGTTCTTTAATATCAGTCAGGTCAGCTATGCTTTATTTATAATATACTGCACCAAAAGCATTGGCTGTATCGTTTATCGTATTGCTTATCGTAAAGAATAAAATCGCTGGAAGCCAGTTTTGAATCTGGAAATATTTTTTCGAAATGTAGTATTTTGTAGTTGACAGGACTAAATTATCATGATTATTAAATAATTTTTGACACATTTCTGTATCGTTTAAACTTCATTAGAAAAAGTTGAGGTGGGAAATTTAAGAGCAAATCAAATGCATTACATAATCAACATAGTATTCCGATGGATTTTCTGTTCAATTCCATTGCTGCAAGGGAAAAGCAATTAAAAAAAAAATATTTAATTGAAAATTTAGCCAACTTATGCAAAAAAAGAGAAAGAAAAAGAAAGTGATAAACAATTTTATCACGAACTATTTATCAAAAGGCTAAGTCAGATAGCTTAATTGTTGTTTGAATAACGGTTAGCATGAGTAAATTCTTAATGCACACTCTTGAATGAAGGATTTATAGACTAAACCATTGTGACATTTCTAATGCTGTATATTGTCTATTAATTATTGAGTAGAGAATAGATTTGGGAAAGAGATAACTTACCTTCCTAGACTGATTAACAATGATAGATTGAAACAGGTAAGAAATTGAAACTTTTTTTTTAGAATGCCATCGCAATTTTTACTTTATATCGGAATTGGACTTTTGGTTTTTTCTCTGAACATGCTCTTTTTTTTTGGAATCTTTCGAACAGCTCGAAATCGTGAACGATACGGTCTTACAGGAATGGAGGTTGTTCGTTTCCGAAAAGTATTGTTGAAAAACAAGAGTATTGTTAACAAGAATCATGTTGTACTAGTTTTACTCTTATTGACGTTTGACGTGAAATATCAATTTCCGAAACTAATCATTTAAATTTTAGATAAAGAACCTATAAAAAACAATAATCCTATTGGATTATTTGATTAATTTAATGGAAATTCTGAACTTTTATATTTTACCAGATCAAAATTCAAGCACATAATTTACGAGGACGAAAACTTTTCTGAGTGTCCAACAAGTCATTTCTGAAATCATGAGATTGCAGTCTTTTTCTGGAAATAGTTAAAAAATACATACCATGGAGTAGATGTTTTTTTTTAAAATAATTTGAAGTTTCAGTTTTTTGCTGATGGTGCGGCGGGATTTGCAATATTCCTAGCAGGTGCAATACGTATCGTTCAGATTCTTCTCGGAGGGGCAGAAAATAGAGTTTCAAAAAGAATTTGTGTCATCCTTCCATATA
>PQVD01000837.1:3107-13498 GCA_003012265.1 Setaria equina | reverse complement strand
GCTTGATAATTGCAGGTTATTGCGGAAGGTCTACGAAAAGATATTCACCCTGCTTTATTAGCAAAATGCGCTGCACTTCGTTCAGCCCGCAAAAATCATTTCAATGAACTGCATATCATTAACGGTGTCCTGAATACTTCCGTCGATAATATGCTGAAGTTTCAAAAGAATTACTGGCATGTCCTTCGCTTTTTTTTTTTTTTNNTTTTTTTTTTTTTTTGCCAAAGACTTTTAGAATATACGATTGGTTTAATTGGTAAGTAGATTAAACACTGTTTTGGTAATTCTTGCCATAAGTCATTCTTGAAAGGTCACTAATGAAAGCCATATATCTATCCGTTTTTGATATCGATTTGTTTGTTCAATATTTTAATGACAATATCTGTTTCTGTAGCATATTTCAGATTGTTTAGTGAGTCATTCTACTGAAACATTCATAGAAAAAGAATTGGTATAATTAAATATAGTTCAATTGTTTTACAGCAAAGCATTCAAAGAAGCTGAAGTAGCTCATTTAAAATATGATAAAGCTGAGAAGAATATGGATTTATCACGAGCAGACTTGGAAAGAGCCAAAAATAATGCTATCCAGAGGACACAAATCTGTGAGGATGCAAAACAGAATTATGCGCATGCTTTACAAGCGGCAAATCAACAGCAGTATCAGCATTACAATCAGCTGTTGCCAAAGATACTAGAAGTTAGATGATCACTTTTGAGTCTATTCTTTTTTTTTGACTCCACTGTAGCATAATTGAGTTTATGTATGTGGAAAGATTATTAGGTAGACGTTTACTTTTTATCTTTAAACGAAAATAGATAGCTCTTTTGGATATAATTTTTTTGTCGTCAGTGTTGTCCTTTTTCTAATTGCTAAAATGATAATTTTCAGCTTATTTTTATCGAAATTTTTTTAGTTTCTTGACGATTCCTTGAAAGGATTATTATTTACATAATGCATTAGTGACACGGTATATGAATGTGCGAAATTTGCAGCGCCTGAGATCAGTTGATGAGGAACGCATTAACGAGACGAAATCACTGATGTTGCAAAGTATTGAGACAGAAACTAGAGTAATGAATATAATCCAGCGATGTTATGAAGATATGAAGAATGCTGCCCAGTCTATATCACCTTCAAACGACAGTGCTAGTGTCGTTGAGCAGTATAGGTTTGTTGTTTGTTCCTTTTAACTGCTCGAATTGTGGTAAAATTGTTTTGTACAAAAAAAGCTGGAATTTGTGAGTACTCGAAGATGCAGTAAATGCGCGATCTAGCAAAGAGACGGGCAGGTGACACGTACTACCTGCTACTGTTTATAACGAAAAGGTTTGTGGGACTACTCCAGTATTATCGATAGATGGTTGGTGTGCTTTTGTCAAGGATGAAATCCAGTTCTGATCTCACAAGTTGAAGTGGTCTTCTCCGTCGCAAAGCTACATTTTACTAATTTTCAAGATCTGAAGTTATTTGGACTTAAGGGTATAAATATTTAAATAATTTGTTGTAAAGTTCTGCTCTAAATTTGAAGTGCTATTACATCTGTATTTTTTCGTTCCTCTTTTTCTCTTAAATTTTTATTTCCTGTTTGTTAAATCTGAATCAGCCATTTTTTATTGCTTGGTTTTTACATAGCTTCTTTGACATTGTTTGTTTGATCAGCCACTTAGTTTGAATCTTTCCTGAATTTCGCGCATTAGAGGAGCAGTTTCCACCATTAGCTATATTTTTAAGTGGAAGAAATTGTTTGTGTAATTGTCCTATTTATTTACAGATCGGGCTATGCACATCCTCAACCATTCCCGTTCGAAGATTTTGGCCCTCCATCAGCAATTGTTACTAGTGAAGGTACAAGCGGCTTGGATACAATGAAAAGGCCAACAAAAAATGGTTCTTTAGTTCGAATAAATCGGAAGCCAAGTATGGGACTTTTTCGAGGCAGTAATCATTCGAGAAAGGTTTCATTTTGCTCTAAAATTTAGTATTGTCGTTTAAATTCAAAAAAAAAGGTTATGTTCAGGTTATGCACTAAGTAGGTTGTAAAAGTAGTGTGTAGGTTGGGCTAAAACGATAAACAGTCCAATAATTCATGAGTAGGTGCCCGCCAGTAACGTAAATCCTAAATCCATGATAACTTCATAGTACTAAATTTTTTTGTCGTCAAATCCAGTCATCTGCGAAGACTTTCTTTTCAGTTTGAGTTTTTATAATGAATATTAAAAACTATTGATTATTGATTCCCTGCAGCGTCTTTTTAATACGTTGTTTTTTTCATTTTTTGATTTGAATTTAGGATGGCACTGTTGACTTCCGTTCTTATCCACCACAGCAAAGGTGTCGGAGGCTGCAACACGAAATTGAAAATATCGAAAAAGAAATTGCGAAAAATCAGCAAAGTCGTGAAGGTGCTGCAAAAATGCTCCAAGTTTACAAGTATGTTATAACTTTTGGAATATTTTACCTTAAATTTAGTTTTTTGGCAAAATAATGTTGGAGTTGGTCGTTAATCAAAAAGAATGAATTCACTAACTGATCACATCGCATGTATTAATTAGTATACATTAACCTCTCGGTTTTTCACTTAAATAAATATGTTTGACGTACAGGGACAATCCAAAATTAGGTAATGCTAACGACGTGGACTCGGAAATTACAGTTTATGCGAAGAAGTATGAAATTCTAAATCAGCAGCTGGCAAAATATAAAGTATGCTCTGTCCTTTTTAAAACCTTTTTTTTTTACGATTCCTTATTGTGGGATCGAAATTGCTTTATTTTGGTTTCGTTTCCTAATTCATCGTCTTATACAGTTCCAGGTTCTATCTTTTTTCACACTTTTATCTATACTAGTAGATGTCAATTCCGATTTATGGTGAAAGTTATGTATTCATTCCAGGCGATGCTATCTGAAGCACAAACCGAACTGAATATGCCGATATCAGTTGTGGGGTATGTTCATAGTCCAGTCATGACGTTAGTTGATCTTTATAATGAATATTAGAAAAGATTTTTTGGCAGTGTTCCCTCTCCTGAGGAATTTTGTTTGACACTCTAAACATTTTATATATTTACAATATATTCTGGACCATTGCATAATTCTCCGACAGTAATCAAGGTCTGCCCACGAATTGAGAGAATCCTGGGAAACTTGTGGATAGGAACTGTTTGATTTCAGAAAATGCATGTTATTTTGTACTTGTAGATCGGAAACTCCAGCTCGGCCACCTCCACCATGCCAGTCTGGACTGAGCACGCCTTCTCAATCTTCTCCGCGTCAGACGTCAACACCGAATGTTACATTAAGTATTCATCGTTCATCTTATTCAGAAGAATCGATCTCGTCAGATGGTTCAGTTCCCATTGCTATTCATCAAAAGGCAACATCACCACAGTCAACGAAAAGTTTGTTTATTTTCTTTATTTTTCAAAAATGCCAAAAATGATCGACAGTTTTTCGTAATTCAGGTATTCAGTTCGGATTGTAATTGTTGAAGATTTTGAAATCGAAGGAATGTATCGTTTGAGCTATATAGGTTATTCTTTGAAACTTATCCGGCTCATTGTCTCTTGCTGTGTGCAGCACAGTATTTTGCGTAATATATAGAGATCGAGGATAGAAGAAAAAGGCTCTAAGATTATTTCAGTTTTTATCGGTAATTGTGTCTTGCTCTATTTTTGAATTTCTGGAGTTGAATTTTGATAACTGATTGATAATTCAGAAGCGACAATAGTGGAGAAATCAGAAGTGTACGAAGAATGCGATATGCCAGCCCTGGGTACTTGTACAGCATTATATGCATTCGAAGGTGGTAGTGAAGGCACAATGGCTATGGAAGAAGGTGATGAAATGATTTTGTTAGAACGAGACGAAGGAGATGGTTGGACTCGAGTTAGGCATGTTTCATCGGCTCGTGAGGGCTTTGTTCCTACATCCTACTTACAGTGCAGGTGGTATCCTGATTAATAAATCCCTAAGATGCTACTTTTTTTTGTTCGATTACGAAATTAAACGAGCTTAGATCACTTTTTTATTATTTAAAAGTAAATAAATGAAATTAAACGGCTTTTTCCGTGTTGTATTTTAAAATAGAGGGATTTTTTTTCTTTTTGAATAGTGTCTTAAGTAAATAATTCCTTATCAGGGATGTTGTTAATTGGACAACATGTTTTCATACTTATATATCTTTGAAAGCATATCTCAGAATAAGCTACGACTAGGGTATTTCTGTACTTAGGGATCAACATTGCTGATAATGAATATTGAACTGCGATGATATTTGATCAAAAGAAACTGTGTTTGTCTATTAAAATGTTAGAAGAATTTAAGTTGTGAACAGTCCTTGTTTACTGATTGAGGATCCAAATGTTATTTTGCATGCTATTTTGATTTTATAAGTTGAAATGCTCAATATTTAAACATCTGGATTTAACATACTTAGAATTATTATATCTTTATATGCATGAGCACTCAAGTCGAGCAAAAGGAATGCCTTTTTTCCTAATTACGCAGTACCAAATTAGGAAGCATTGCAACAACATATTGTTTTTTCTTTTTTTTCACCTGGCTCGATTCACATATTCACTTCGGAATTATGTATTATTATGTATAGATGAAGTTCGGGTCATTCCAACTTTTTAATTATTACATAAATTTCTGGGACTTTTGAGGTCCTGCTTTTTCTGTAAGCGCTTTTAATGGTCTTACCGTCTAGAATGATTAAGTCGTTTTCCTTCCAGCTCAATAATTAATGTTAATACTTTCGCTACTGTTAATGATGGTTGCTATTCTTACCGCTTTTTGTTGTTTACTTTTTGCTGCCCTGTTTACTTTCTTACTAATAACAATAATGTTTGTTGTTCATGTTTGGAAATATGCTTACTGGTATATGTCAACAAAAGTTTTTCTTTACGCTTCGCTCATATAACTTCCCATTATTGTAAAACTTAAGAAGTAATCTACTATAGATATCCACTACAGCATGGATATGTTCTTTTTCCTTTATAGGAGTTAGCTCCAAAACAGAAGCAAACTGGATGCAGGCGAAAATGGCGACAAAAATTGCTGGCCTAACCTCAGAAACCACACCCGTCTTACAACTGATATAAAAAAAAATTTTTAAATTTGCAGATTAAGACAACTTTAAAATTCAGAAGTTCCTCAGTTTTTTCTCAGTACAGCTGTAGACATGAATACCGACAACAGTACATTGACAATTTAATATGATCGAAAATTGCCGTTATTTCCACAAATGTTTTCATCACATCAGTCATAAATAACCATTCCCAATGTTACCTTTTTGAAATCAGGATATGCATGTTATGTACCACTCCTTTCTTTTTTTTTTCACTGAATTAACATTATCACCTTATTTTCATTTGCATATATTAGCATAAATTGTAGACCCGCTTATCCTTTGTAATTCTCTGTAGATAAATTCCCAAGCATGGCTCACTGATCTCCCTTTCATTCTTTTTGCTGTTTTTGTCTAATCTATAGACACTTTCTCTTCAGTGGCTCTATTAAAGTGTCCATTGATTAGCTACATTTGGAAGAAATGGCACGACCAGGAATAACTTTAAGTTCTATTGAACTAGACTTTGACATTGCAATGAGTGAAATACAACAGCCAAGCCATGACTTTACTTTCCGAAATTTCGATGAAACATTCGCACAGCAGTTGCTTATTTAAATATTTAACTTGCCAGTTTATATATTATATAGTTAACAGGAATATATTATATATTATTAACAGTGAACAAAGGAAATTAAATGTTGCAAGAATAGAACGACCAAGAACTTTAACTTCCCACTTCTAACGAAACTCGCTCGAACGCTTTCTCATGGGCAATGTAATCAAGTGTCCATTGATGATTTGGAAAACCCTCCTTTAACTGGTTTATATAGCGGTTCGTTACCTAAAATGAAATTTCCTTATATATCGCAATGTAAATATATCCCAACAAATTTATACGGTGATCTGCACTGTACAAAAGAAAGAGCACTGCTTACTTCTGGTGCCTTTCCGAGGTACTGGCTAACAACAACTAAATTTATAACTGCTTCTGCATAATTGGCATCCCTTTGTAGTGCTTCCTGAAAAATCACATCCCTTCGTACGATCCCAATATCCACGTTAGTGCATCCGGCAAAAGTTTACAAGTTATCAACGTCAATAATAAAATTCGACGGGAAAATCCCGAGTAATTTCTAAAATTCTGTATAAAGACAATAAAATACATCTCATCATTTTTCAGTAAGCATTTAACTCTGTAGCTAAAATGTTGCATAAATGAAAAAGATTCTACGGAAAAAAAGGTTCGAAAGTACGAAATTCCATTGATCATAAAAGATTCCCGGACATCATGTTTAAACTAACTAGAAGCAATTTTTCCGCCTCTTCATATTTCTGCTGCTGAATTAAGCTAGACGACTGAGCAACCAGTAGAAGCGGTGTAGCACCGTATTTATCTATCATCTCTTGGTAAGTATAAAATACATCCTTAAGTTTATCTCTTCCCTGAAAACCATATTTTTAAACACTGCTTAATAAAGAGTAAAACAAAACAATCACCAAGATTTTATCCGTTTTCTTTTCTATGCTCCATTTTACTTTTTCTCGAGAAGAGCTTCTTTCTTTGGGTTCAACTGACTTTGAAATATCACTTCAAAAAGTAACTTGATATAGTGATTGGAATTTTCAAAAAAAAAACATTGAAATCATACAGCTGTAAAGAAAAAAACTAACAAGTGCCATGTTCACCCAAGCAAGAGCAAGCTGTGTTATGGTAGCATCTTCATCTATTTCTTGCATTTTTTTAATTTCTTTCGCAGCTAGATCTACCCGATCAAGCTTCAACAAACACTGCACGGTCAACGCTTTACTTTCCAAAGAATCACACTGATGCAATAAACGTAATGCTTCTTCAATATTCTGAAACTTATGAAAAGTTGGTATTTCAACTGGTGCTATAGAAGTACAAAGTGCTTAACAACTAATTTTGTTACTTAATTTCTATTCTAAATTTTTTTATGATGACAGTCTCTCTTCTGAATTGATTAATAATGACTATTGTAAAAGTATGAGACATATAGATTTAATAATTCAAATTACGGTATCTTCGGAGTTCAGAAAGACCCCGATAAACATTCACACTTTAGCACGAAGCATAGAAGTAAAATGGTGAAATTATGAATATTGTCATGGCTGAGAAATTATTCTTAGTTGAAGGATAAGTACAGTGCATACCTGTTCATGGATATACATATGAGCTGCCAATAATAAGACAGTATCGCTATCAGGTACCTCCTCATTTAATTCCGTTTCAAGTTCTTTCATTATTACTGATCTGAAAGATATGACAATAGAAAAAAAGGATGATAAGAAGGAAAGCCTGAGCTGCAGAGCTGGTTTTGAATACAAAATTTGAGCTTAGAATGGCACAAATTTACACAGGTCAAAAGTTATTTTCCTTGTTCAAGCTTTTCCTGGTAATTCAGTTAAACGATTCCAACGAGAATTAAACGCTTATGTGAACTTTTTGGCAACTAACTATTGAAGATTTGCAAAAAAAAGTCACAATCATAGTTCCCGGAAATTACTACTGATGTCTTACCTTTTTGCTGGATTGGCTAAATAATCTGCGAAACGACGAACCGCCCTAAGAGAAAGTGATGCGGAACGCTTCTCAATTTCACTTAGCACTAAATTAGGTTTATTTTGTGCCAAATATGCTCTATACATGTAGACTTCTTTCAATATCTTCTCATTTTCGTCTTTCACATGCAAATTCTGCAATTACTGAAGCGATTTAAACAAAATAAAATGCTCGTTAAGACCGAATTTATACACTTTAATTTTCATTACATCATGTCTTAAATTTCTTGGTTGTATATAAATCAAACATACATACTGTTAATTTTCATTCAGAAAAATAGCAGTAAATAGATAGTTGCGTACAAATGTTATATTATGACCAAAACCATAAAACTGCATAATTTCAAAGTTTATTCAAGAGGTTATTCCAAATACTCAAGAATGTAATGCTAGGCAAACTAGGCTATTATGATCACAAATATTAGACCAGAATTTGAAAATTTTGCTCGTAAATAATCATGTTTCATGTGCTATTGATAAATAACGTGCACTTCAGCAACATCATGTGAAAAAAATAATTGTAAATCTAGTGTGAAGATATATACACTGCAAAAAAAAAATGCTTAGACATCATTTATAGAAGAAAAGAGAGCTTACCTGTGCTTCATTAATGCAATTCTGATATGCTCCAAGAAAGAAATTATTACGAACTTCGAATAAGTGATCTGCATTGTCTGCTTTCGCCATCTCTCGATTCTAAACGGTAATTAACCTCATTTTTTTTTTCTTTTTTAAGCATATATTCAAAACAACGTCAAAATATTCTGAAAGTTACAACATTGCAATATCGAACTGCAGAAAATCTACGTTTCACGTTGAACGGAATACTATCCAAACTAGTACACGTCATATCATACTTCCAAACGTCATAACACACTTCCAAACTACTACATGTCATACTGCGTTAATTCGTAACCGAGCGTGAATTCACAGCAAAAGAGCTCAATAGAATGCTGACAAACCATCAATCGTAGCATACTTTTTTATGCTGGTAGCATAAGTGAGTGTATGAAAATTTGAAGATCACATCTATTTGGTATTCCATATCTATTTCATCAATAATTGGAAAATTGTTTAGCAATGTTTGAAATTTTGGATTTAAAATTTTAAACACTTGGATTTTTAACAGCTCTACTTTCTAGTTAAAATTTAGTAAATTTCTTATAATGATTATTTTTCCTATATTGAAGTTTCAAATAAAATTACCACAATGTTTTGCAATATTAGATGAATTATTTCCAACATTCTAATCTAATAAATTGCAAATTATGCAAGCTATTATTTAAGATTAGCTTTGAGTAACAAAAAAATTGTATAATATTTCTTAAATAGTCATAGTTAGTACAATGATGTTTGATCAAAACAAAAAAATAAGTGAATAGAAAATCATTTACTTGGAAATGATTAATTTGTAAAGTTTTTTTCCTCATTTATTTATCATTTTTTATGTATTTGTGATCTGAAATTTCCTTTTCATACGCATTAATTTCCAATTTCATATTCGAATTTTCTACATTTTGTTTCTAGAATTTATGCAAATTACTAAAATGTGCAAGCAATTTGAATAAAAATTAAATATTATAAATCATTATTAATTAGATTTTATATTTCATTTCTACTCATTAGCTTGCAGTGGGGTGCACGCATTTATTTTTTCCATAATTTTAACTCTTCCTCTATCAACAAATCATTAAATCATCATCTGTTATAAATTAAAGTATATTAATATTACTTGGAAAAAAAAAAAAACTTTGTTAATTTATGGAAAATTTGCAAAATTTCCAACAACTAAAATTGTGCTCAAATTTGGAAATAAAATTACCATTCATCATCCTATAAACATCTGAAATGTAGGAAATCAAAAGTTGAAAATTTAAAAATTAAGAAAAGATAATTAATAAAAACAATAATGAATTATGCTCTATTTAGTTTTAACATTTTTTACTTTTTTTTTCCACTTAGAATTATTCATACTTTTAGCTATATTTTACATATATTTCGTAGAATTTGATAACATAAATTGTAATCAAAGCGTGAAACAATCAAGCGAAGGAAATGTCAAAGAATAAAACAAAATTGGAAGCATGTTTTACTAATAAAAATTGCTATAATATTATTGGTACTATTCGTTTTATTGTTTTGAAAATTACAATATTAATATTCTTATTAGCATTATGATTAATTAATTAATTAATTATTTCGATCATGGCTAATTATAATGCAATTTTAATTATTTACCTTTTGTCAGGATGAAAAAAATATTGTTTTTAAATTTTAAGTGAAATTCTTGCTGCAGCAACTAAACTCAACCATGAAAACTTTCTTTTGTATATTTTCTAAATCTTATAAATAAAATATTTATATGCTTATTCATTCAAAATAGATCCAATTATTAATCAATTTATCACGGTTAATTAATTTATCTTGCTTGTTAATGCTAATTAATCCTTATACTGTTTTAACAGTTGTTAATTAACGAAGTAACTAAAATTATTCCACAGTAGAATGCAAATATTCAGTCACTGGCAGAGATGCTAAATTAAAAATCAGTTTTTTATCATATATCATGGATTCTTACTTTCATGTCATCATTTCTGATGTGAAAAGTAAATTTGAAAAAACTCAAACTGATAATTTGATAAATTCGTACAATAGCTATCAATTTGAAAACTTTTTACAGTTCTTTCAAATTACCATTTATTATATAAGACTTTGTCAAATTGATAAAAAAAAAAA
>PQVD01000835.1:0-20065 GCA_003012265.1 Setaria equina | reverse complement strand
CTGAATAATACTAACTCAATGGTTGAAGTACTTATGTGGAGAAATCAGGACTTCTGATGGCACAAGTATGAAAAAGTCTACATATTTTCAACAGCACTGATTTGGCAGAATACCATTAATTTAATGGAAAAGTGTTATATGAATAAGAAGCAATAAAATCAGACAATGCAAATAATGGAATTTTAGAAAGTTTTCTAACAATCTTTGCAATGTTTAGAAAGCACAACAACCCTTACTACTACTAGCTTTCAAATAAAATAGTAAAATGAAGCCGATCAAATTTTCTAGTGGTCTGTTTTCCTTTGGAAAAATTTTGTTGTTTCAGTCTTCAGCATTTCTTAAACACGTAGTGCTTCGTTTTTTGTTCCATTAATATAAGCGAACAGCTCAATTCATTACCGCCCGCTAGTTTGGATCAGATTAAATAGTCACTGAAATGTAAACTTGAGTTATAGAATGAAGTGGCATTTTCATCGGCAATATGTTTTTTTTTTTTTGTTCTTAAGATTTGATGAAACATCAAACGACCTATCCAATAGTGGTAAGTAATTAGTTCATCGAGCAAATTTCCTTAAAATTGCTCAAGCATAATTCAACAGGTATAATCAATTTGATCTGTTTTTTGTTTCTCTTGTCTTTACTGTTATAAATCAATTGGAAAATTGTATTTCCACCCTCAATTCGAAAGGAATTTAGTTTATTCTTCCTATGTCTTAGCTATGTCCACTGTATCAATTATTGAAATCATTAACAAATAGGTCACTTAGAATATAACCAATGAAATATCACATTCTGTTCTGAGTGTCATCATCATCATATCATATTTGATAGAGAATTAATGTCTTCAATGTCTGATCTGATCTAACACATTTTAGAAAATGTCTCACAAATTTTTATAAAATTTGTGAATTAGAAAGTATAAATAAAGATGTTATATTGTGGAAAGGATCTATAAATAATAATAAATAATAAGCCACTGCTCTCCACATATGTTAAAATCATCCATCATTAAGATACACCTTGATATAATGTTATCAGTTAATTTAGGGATCTATGAAAATAATACCTATTTTGTAGTTGTTTCATGTATATTAACTGCTAAAGCTAATAAAGATTTCAATAATGATTATCTGAAAATAATCAAATCACCAAAAAGTCTTTAAAATTAGAACACAGTTTTGTGATACAAGTTTAATCAAATCTAACAAAAAGTTTCATCACAATAAGCGGATCAATCGAATGGAATTTTGGAGAAATAATTAGGATTTCACGGGATCACTCAACCGATTTGCCATTATTGTTATTATTAATGTTCAACAATAAATCTGAAAACTATTCGCTGATATGACCGCATTCTGCATAAACAGTGGATCAGACTAAAAAAGTTCAAATAAAAGAGAAAATGTATAATACATCTCAGTTATCATTTGGCAAACAACAAGAATGAAAAGTGCCTGGTTAGGTAAAATTTTACACTGAATTGATCGGTAATTCCAAAATTCAGCATAGAAGTTGAGTTATTAAGCAGAGCAGGATGGTTAACAAGTCGGAAGTGAGAAGGGATAAAGAGATAGAAAGGAATGTCCTCAATAATATCTAACTGAGATGACCTAAATTTAAATGTCACAGCTAGAAACCGTTTCGATTCTCTCATTTCCTTCAATTCGCATATTGTACTGCGTTGAGAATTCCTTTATGCAGAGGAATGTGAATAAATTCAAGCTGAATTTATTCAACTTTCAATGCCATTTCACCTACTGTCTCATATTTTCATTTTCAAGATGTTATTATTACAAACAGTGAATTATATTGCAATATATTTGTTAGTGAATGAGGAATCAATAAGAAGTATCCATTCACAATGACTGCTACTTAAATAGGAATGATTAATATTTATAACCAAGTGGAGAATTTTGAAAATGATGTTGTAAAATAATCAATTTTAAAAGTGACTGACTTCAAAAATTACTTTTACCGATAAAGGTCAAGTTAAATCGGTGAGTTCATTGAATACGATATGATGATAAATTAGTTGAGAAGAAATAATTCGGTTTAAATAAAATTAGTGAGTTGAGAAAGTTTAAATAAAAATTAGTGAGTCAGCAAAGCCACCTGTCAACTACTCTGATCAAAAGAAATGTTGAATTTCAACATGCTGTGACAACAATGATTGTTGAAGAAAGTGGAAGATACCAAGGATGATGAGTCATCATTCTTTTCGAAATAACAAAATTCAAAAATGAGTAAAGCTTAAAGCGATGAGTCAAAAGTGACAGTCAGATATCGAATACACTGCTGCAAACAATCTACAGATTGCCAGTTTTTTAATAAAATAGTGGATTTAAGGGCACACGTTTAATTATAAACACAAAATTTTTACAGTAATCGATTACTTGTTTGATTTTAAATTCTTAATGAAAATTTGAATTTGTTTAACATTAATGAATGACAAAAGCGAAACAATAAGGTAAATAAAAAAATTGAAATAAATGAAATAATGCTTAAAATGAATTTATAATTTATCAGGAATACGGTAGCGGCACAATCATTAGATATTACTATGCAAGTTGACAACGGATTATCCGTCGTGCCAAGATGACAAATCATCTTGAGCGATCTATTTCGTAATACCATTTCTAATATTTCTTTTTTGCAACTTCTCAGTCTAACATAATATTGCAAGTTCAGTTCCGAAGAACAATTATTCATTATTACTAATTTATTATTCAAAGTATCGACAATTAAAATTGGAATTATTATGAAATATCATGCAGCGCAGGACGTAATGCCGTTGGGAGAAACGTTGATGGTTTGCTGAACATTTTGAAATCATCGGGTGTAATAGTATCACAATTTTACAGAAACAAATTTCATGAATGGATAAAATATCGATCGCTACTTAAAAGTTATCAATCATTGGGAGAGGTAATTGGATCAGTCAATACAGTCACATCTAAGTACTCAAATGTGGAAGGAATGCTTAAAAAATATTTCATCATTTATTATATTAATACTTCGTTCCTATACATTTTTACTAGCGAAGAAAGATATTTTGTCCTTCTCACAGAAGGAGTAATATTCTAAGTGCGCTCCAAAAAATCCATTTTTCTTCTTTCTTGCTTTGTTCAGACATGAATGTTTAATTCTGATGTGGTCAAATGTTGCGAAAAAAGTTTTCAATGGAAGTTGAGTGTAATAATTATGCTGTTAAAGATTTCATTATTAAAATGAGTTAATGGGATCTACTCGAGAAATGTGCATAAAATTTGGAAATATTTGTTAGCAACATGAAGATGAGGACTGATCTAATCAACTGATAAAATAAATTTTGCAAATATTTGGAAAAATACCAGAGAAAGGTGGAAGTTTTCATGTTGTGACTCATAAATACTTTCGAGTGTTATCATTTATGAATGATATTTTGAAAAGCAGTTAATAAAATTTATGTAAAATATGTGGAAATAATAACGACACAATGAGGATAGCAGAAGGTAACAAGAAAGTTTTGATTGGGAAGTTTCATAACATATATTTATTTATAGAAGCAACGATGCAGAAACCCGAGGGAACTTGTTCTGTGTTATTTGACTTCATTCTTTTATGATATACTCTTATCAAATAATATCACTGATAAAGCTATTCCGAGGACTATTCGTTATACTGTCTATGGGCCTACTCATTTCTCTTGTTAGTCCGCCACTGCTCTCTAAAATGCTTTCCCGGGACCCTTAAAGAAAAGATATCCAGAAAGTTGAATCAACAATGTGTGAATGCGGGAATCGATCTATAAAAGTTAGAAAGGAAAGGTAGGTGAGGAAGGAATGGCAACGACACCATGGTTACGTCAAAAATGTTGAAATGAGGAAGTGCAGAGCTGGCCATGCCTGTGTCTCTGTGAATGTTGTATGTCTGTATTTAAATGTTTACTAATAATTTCAAATTTTATTTCCGAGGAATCGATAAATCTAAGAGGTGGACAAAATGGTGTTATTAATGCTACGAGATGCATCGCTGTAATAATCAGGAATTAGCCGAAATTTCAGATTTACGGAAGAAAAATTTTTCGAATTTGATTAAAACCATCATTTGTTGTAAAAACTGTTAGGGAAGGAATTATTTAGCCATAGGACTAGCAAAGAAGTTAAGTTTTATCAATTGGAAAGAAAAAAATTTTAATTCTGCAACTTTTTCCAATGGACAATTAGTTTAAAACTGAGAAAAAAAAGCTGATTATAGGACTGGATCACACTAACTGATCATCTCAGTATCAAATGGTCACTTCTCTTATCAGTATTTGATATTTTATTTGGAATTTTGCGCTATATAGATCAATCTCTTAAGACAATTCATTAAAAGTGTGTTCAATGCAATATAACTGACTGATATTCAACGATTATTCATTTTCTCAGGTCGTTATTATCTGTTTTATCATTAGAAACAGGCAGATATCATATCAGAGATCTCTCCACGAGTCCTTCCATCTTCCGGCATGAATCAGGCAATAAATAATGTTGCAATTGATAGCTTAATAAATTAATGGAATCATTTATCGAGTTTATTCACATTTGAATTCCAATACGATCCTTTACACTCTTTTCACTGTAATTTATGAATTTTACACTCTTGTAAAAATTACCAATTAAAAAAAAAATAAATAAATAAACGATGTAAAGCTTTATCAATGTAATACAAAGCAAAATATGATTTTGATACATAAGCACAATAAACATCTAATTATGGAATCAATACTTATACATAATAACCATTCCTCGGGACAATAATTAATTGCCGATATCATCCGTAATTATTTGACAACAGTCTAAGGAATCTGCCTGGAACGGTAAAAGTTATTGAATAAAAGCAATGTTCGAAAAGTGTGAAGTTGCACACGTGGATTATACATTTGTAATTTGGTGAGATATCAGTCAAATTACTGAGAAATCCAAACATTCTCCTCAATAGAAATAAAGAACTCAATAAAGAATGAATATGAATTGCTTAAAATTCAATTGAAATTATGTTAATATCTTTGCTTATCAATCTTAAGCTGAAAATATGATAATATAATTATCCTATTAGACTGTCATATCATGTTAAGTGTAATTACAATTAAGGTTTTCCTTAAAATTTCTTTAAACTTGTACTTTGTAATATATGACTTAATATTGCTTAGCTCAACCTATCAGTAATTGTATATTTGGAAATTGCAAGAATTATTATAAAGCTTCAATTTCACTTTTGTTCGGAATGGAAAATTTCCTTACTCTAGATGTTTTTCTGATTTCAGAAAATTCAAAAGAAATTTTGAAAAAGTTCGATTTTAATCAGAGATAGGCAATTTTTTGCTCGCACTGCGAATTTATTTATTTGCTTAATTTAAGACAAAAAATTAGAACAATGATTTTGCAGTTAATTAACCAGGTGGAATGGCGAGAACACGTGGTACAGGTGTTCACTCATCATAAATATTTTCGTTTTCATTGTGTAACATTCCGTACCCAATAAATCATCGACCGGGTAATAACAAAATAGTGGTAGTCTTTGGGGTTAAAAAAAGTTACTCTAACTTAAATTGTGAAACAGGTGAACAAATTTTTCAGGATTTAAGAAAAAGTATAGTTAATGAAATGTTTCTTTTCATTTTGGACTGCTCCTAATTGAAATTAGAAAGGATGATGCTCAATAACTAGGTTGTGGGATTTGTTGAATTATATAAATCTTAATCGTTGAAAAGAAACTCAGTGACCACATGCAGAGAGTTGTAAACGAATTTTTTCGAGAGATGAGATTATTTTCAAATCATCGATTAATGACGGTGTGGAAAGTAAGAAAAACCTTTTGGAGTGAAGGAACTAGAAATTAGAATTCCGTAAAATTAACAAAGAGAACAATCCAAAGACTGGTTTCCTTGATGAATGTCCAAGAATTTTAAATTACATTTTTATTGAATGTGTGTGGATACTGCTTAAGTTCTCCAAAACTGCAAATTTCAAGATTTCAGCTTTTTGGAATTATTATTACTTTTTAAAAATAAAACTGAACTAATAATAGATCCAGACTTATTTCCAGCAAAATTTGTCAACAACTCCTAAACTTTTCTTCCCTTAATCAGCTGAATGAATTTGAAGCTAGGATCATCAAAGAAACGATATTCTTCAAACTGCCTGTTATGGGTTGCCTAGATATTGGAAATGAGTTAATGATGGCATTGTTCTTGAAATTTTTGGATTTTTCTAATAAAATCATCAATTTCAGCTTGGACATCGTTGTTACACAATGATGATATCACGACATGCGGATCCTAATTATTATCACCATTGCGTTATATCTCCATCTTGTTAAAAACTTTTATGGGATTTCAATGATATTTCTGATGATAAGCAGTAACATTATGATTTTTAACTTAACAATATGCATACGAAACTTCATGTATGAGTGTAGTTTATTTCATATAATAATACCATATATGTTATTTATCATGTATGAAGTTCACTTTTGCAACTATGCATTACAAAAAAAAAGAAATGACATGACATTACTGCAAGCGGGACAATGTGCAAGGCAGTTTTTACTGGAAAGTATTTTAATATTAATGAGGTGTCAGTCAAATGTATTAGCAGTAACAATAAAATCTGGTAAAACAAAATGCTTCAAACGCAAAATATATCAACGAAAACTTTGGGAATTTAGCAGTTTTTAAATTTTTGTATTTGATTCAGCTGACTAATTTGAAAGATGTAACTCTGATCTGTAATCGTCGATTATGGATAAAATAATTCAAAATTTTCATTTTCCAGGAAAAACTTGTCAATTTGGTTTCAATATATCTTTTGTAAATAATGTGCATGATTATTCTCAAGCCTAATTAATTATCCAAGACTCAAAACAAGCATTTCAAATGGCAATAATGATTATCCCTACGATCATTTGATGCGAGTTGTGAGGACTGCTCCATTCATTTGCTGTTTTCAAATAATAGCCAGCCGAATGCTTACTATACACTTTTCAGACTGTCTTGATTCTTCCCTTAATTGTCCTCGTCACTTCACACCATGCTGGATAATCTGCAAATTTTTAAAGATGAATAAAATGAAAGATAAAGTGAAGTGGAGAAGGTGACTTCCTCTTTCCAAACTAAGGTAGTGAAATCAATACTTCACGGGCCGCCTTTGTATTGTAAAAAAAGAGTCGAGTATTCAAGGTGGTAGTGTAGCTGTGCATACATGGAATACATACATGCACACGTACGTAGTATTTAGTACGCTTATATGACAACTTAAAGATATCGCTGTAAAAATGTTTGACGGAGTGAGGATAGTGTTCGTTTCTTCCTTAAAAGTTTCTGTTGTATGCAAAAGAAGTCAGTGCCGAGGTACTTTCCATTGTCTTATCTAACTTTGATTGTTTTACAGAGGTGATTTATCCTACGTAAAGGAAAAGCATATTTGGGATCGTTAAATATTGCAGGAATGTTTGAAACACACGAAAACTTCATATAATGAAACTTTGGTATCGGTTACTTGTACCCTGCATGCTGTTGCTATGCTTCGACAGCGTTGCTTGCATTAGCTTCCCACGAAGTCTAATGAACAAATACCGGTAAGTTTTGAATCGCCAAGGTCATTAAATAAGTTCTATGGTGTCTAATTTTTAATAGTTGAGCGGTTTTTAAAAATAAACAGTAGTTGAAATGTGTTTATCTTAAATTGGTGACTTCTGTTGTTTAGTTTAAGTAGGTGCTGAAAGTAGGAAACGCTATTCTCTTATATGTTCGGGTCTTTTCTATAAAGTATTAAAATTGAATTGTTTCACTGGGACATCTTTACTGTGTCTCAAAATGATTGCTAAGAAGTAATCAACTTTCCGGATTTACTTAAACGAGGATTTGAGGCAGCTGTTGTTTGAACTAGATGTTGGCTTCAAAAAGAAAACATTATCACTACTGTTGGCCATATGTTCTTTGTATAACACTTTCTTTTGTAATTTAGCCTTAGCTGATATGAAATGTTGCTCAAAATCTAACGGTCAAAGTTCTTAAGAATTTTGTTATAGGGACAAAGTGAAAGCAATGTTTTATCACGCATACAACAGTTATCTATTACATGCGTATCCACTGGATGAGCTGAAGCCACTTTCATGTTCCGGTATGTTTTTCTGTGTGGTAAAATGAACAGCACATTCATTTGAAACAGGAAATCCTATTACAAAACAACTGCTCATGTACTAATATCCAAATTTAAGGCATGATAGCGCTGAGTCACAATAGTTCATATTAATTAGAATCTCCGAAGCAGGAATGAGAAATTCTTTTTACACTTTTTGATTAAAATTTTTTATTATATCTAGAAATTCCTTGGTGACTTCAAAAGTTAGCTTATGCCTTCATCAGACTTCTGATTGGAAGGACACGCACACAGCCCGTTCTATTGATTTCATATTGAAGTCCCACTTCAGGAATGGACACTTGGGGAAGTTTTAGTTTAACACTAATTGATTCATTGGATACGCTACTTATTATGGGTAATGAAACAGAATTCATGCGTGCTGCCGAGATTGTCCTTCATACGGTTAAAGTTAGTAATTAGTTCTTTTTCTGCTATTGATTTTCAGGAAACTATGTATTTTCTAGTGAATATTTTAAAAGATAAAAGACAGTTAAGACTTACAAAGTTCTGTCAGTAATGAGAGTTGGATGCAGTAATTTAAAATCTGTAATCTTATTTCGCAATGCAACCCTTGGATCCAAATTTTTATGTCTTATATTGGTTCTTCTGGTTTTCTTAATTTTTTGTGTAGGTTGACATGAATGTTAATGTATCGGTGTTTGAAACTAACATACGGGTAATCGGTGGGTTAATAAGTGCTCATATGCTTTCTGGTCGAGTGAAAGGTTATTTTTCCTTTTTTTTCCCATTTAATGATGAATTTTTTTAAAATAGATTAAATTTAGTGCCTTTGACAAAACCCTTTTTTAAAATAGTTCGCCCTTCTATCATTTATTTTGCTTCAAGGAATGGCGTTAGAACCAGGATGGCCCTGTACAGGACCCCTTTTGCGATTAGCTGAACGTTTTGCTCAGAAACTGCTACCTGCTTTCAAATCTGCAACTGGAATGCCTTATGGAACGATTAACTTGCAGTTAGCTTTCCTTCGTCTAATTACAAAGAACTTCGAGAAAAGCAAATTGCATTAATTTTTACCTTTTTTCTTTTAAAGTTGGAGAATCTGAAGTTATTCAGGGTTTAGACAAAATTTTTTTTGTGTAGTGATATGGTGTTCGGTTAGATGGTTATAAAATCTTTTAGATATGGCCTTCATCGAAATGAAACAGCCATAACATGTACTGCTGGCATCGGAACAGTGTTACTGGAATTTGGGACTTTGTCGCGGATCACTGTAAGTTTTTCTAGATGAGTTTGATAGAAATTAGATGTGAAGTTTTTCTGTTTGAGTTAGAATTGTTATTTAAATCTGAAGTGTTAGAGCTCTTGAAGCTCTAAGATAATTTGTAACAAAGTGGTATGTTGAGCAGACTTCCTGCTTATTTAAGAGGATTTGGGAAGATTTCAACTAATATCTTATTTTTGGGTAATCCACACTATGAACAAGTGGCTTTGAAAGCCTTGGATGCTTTATGGGAACTACGTTCACCATTAAATTTGGTTGGAAATCATATTGATGTGGAAACTGGGGAATGGACCGCAACGGACGCTGGCATTGGTGCTGGTGTAGATTCATACTTTGAGTATCTTGCAAAAGGCGCTTTACTGTTCCAACGTCCTGAATTGATGAAACAGTTCAAGAGTAAGTTTATTTTGCATTTTTAGTTACATTTGCAGGACGTAGTTTACGTGTAACACCATTAAGAAGAAGTTTCTACTTTTTTTTTTGTTATGTTTTTGCGTTTTTTTTAGCACTGTTTTTCATTTTCTTTTGCGTTTTTTTTATAGCACTGTTTTTCATTTTTCTGCTGAGGTATTCATCAGAAAAGCTGATTGGGAGAATATGCATAGTATATGTAAGTATAAATTTCAACTAATATTTATTAGTTTCATCTTTGAGAAATGTTAATTATTACAGCATATGTAAAAGCAATCAACAAATACATTCGAAAAGATGATTGGTTCGTATGGATTTCAATGACGAGCGGACAATTATCAATGCCGATATTTCAGTCACTAGAATCATTCTGGCCTGGTGTCTTGGTTAGTTATTTAATGTTTTGCCAATTTTTTTTTTTTTTTTTCAGTGAATTAAGGTTAGATCACAATCATATTTTCTTAGGCACTGACTGGGGATGTTGATGATGCGCAACGAATAATTTATCAATACAGCCAAGTGATAAGACAGTATGGATTTCCACCAGAGTTTTTCAATCTTCCAAAACAGGAAGCGGTTTGTCTATATTTCTTCTTCTATGTGGTTCTGTTGGCAGTACTGCCCTGAATATCATCGTACATTATCTTCAGTTTAGTTTAATCAAAAATTTAATTCCTTCTTTCTCTGGTGAGTGAAATTGTTTAGCAAGTTAGCTAACAGTACAGTCTGCTCCAGATCTGGGAAGATTGTATTAACTAAGGTTTTATTTTTTCTTGTTTATTGGTTCATTTTTTTTTCTTTTCTTTCGCGCAACTATCAAGTATACAGGTGTCGAAACGTGCTGGTTATCCTCTAAGGCCAGAATTCGTTGAAAGTTTGTATTATGTTTATCGAGCTACAAAAGATCCTTTGCTGCTCGAGATTGCTGCTGAAGTCGTTGATGTAAGCTATTTTGGGTTTATTGATTTAACTGTTTTTTTTCATTCTGTCTTGTACTGTTTGTGATTCACCCCATCGCGGGAAAGGTAGCACGGTGAATCTTTGTGTTATTTTGGTTTCTTATTTGTCAAACTGTACTGATGCTGTAAAATAAGAAGATAATTGCGTCAAATTTACCACACAGACGACATACATAGTTAACATAAGAAAAACTCTAACAGTTATAATTTATTAATTTCAGGCTATTGAGTTTAGTTGCCGTACGAGATGTGGTTACGCTACAGTCGTAAATGCCGAACATCATTCAGTTGAAGACAGGTTTTATTTGTATATTAATTTTTTTTAGTATTATCTTATTACTAATATGATAGCACTGGTAATAAAACAGCATGGATTTGCTTGGTTATTTTTTTCGAACTACAGGATGGAATCATTTTTCCTTTCGGAAACCACAAAATATCTTTATTTGTTATTCGATCCTGACAATTTCATCAATGCGGACGGAACTGTAGCACGTATTATTGAAACACCAAATGGGCAGTGCATCATTGATGGTAAATTTTTATATTTTCAAGAAAATTGTTCACGGTATTTATTCGTTTTACAATATTTTTACTTTTTTCTTTCGTTTTCTTTTAGTGTATTATTTTTTGTTTTTGAAAATGGTTAAAGTGATTTTGTACCATTCATTCATTCTTTAAAAATATATTTAAAACAGCTGGCGGCTATATATTTAACACAGAAGCGCATCCACTGGATCCAGCAATCGTTTATTGCTGCAGTGCAAAGCGTAACAGCGATTTGGAAATGATAGCTCGATTTGAAAATAATATCGATCTTGCCTCGTTAATGGGAATTTTCGATGAAACATTACCTCCCTTCGGAAGGGCTTCACTCACTGTAAGTAATTGAATGAATCTGTTCAGAGTTTTTTCGTTAGGTATTTCACTCTTCAAATTTAGTTTTACTTAACCGTACTTGCATAATTTTTAAATTACACCACCATAACTTCTAGATTAATATTTACAATTTTCATCTCTTATCATTGAATGCAGTGAAGCTTTGATGATGCTTGTTTGGTTAATCAAATTTTACCAGTCGTAAAATTTTCCTTCCAGTTTATATTAAAAATTCCAGGAAAATATGTTATATAATGAGCATGGCGTGCAGATTAATACGAAGGGCAGAAATTTGTCCGAGAAGTTATCCATAACAAATCCTTGGTTGTATGATTATGTCGCCATATCTGATGATCGTTGTTTGGTAGAATTACCTAGTTTCCAAGATTGTTTTACCTTATTCCGTATTGCACATTTCATATGATTAGCGAAATAAAATTCACAGTTTGAGAAGAAAATGGCAGATATTTAAGACGTTCCAGAATATAAGATAGGCAGTGCTTTTGGTATTTTCGACGTTGATCATGAGCTAAGATGTAAAGTGTAAGTGGTGAACACATCAGCTAAGTGTAAATCATAAAGTTGATAGTATTTTGAATATAGATAGAGCGTTAGATTTCAGAATTGCTGTTGGCCAACTGATTTCAACACTGAAAGTGTTTCATTTCGTCGATTTTTAAATTCAGCGTTTGCCAAGCATATTTATCCTGCAACTGGTGTGCATTTCATTGTTGGATTGATTTGTTTATCGACTGATGACGAGTCTGTAGAAGCATTATATGATGCTGATTGGCCAAGTAAGCTTTTTATTCATCCTAATGTATTATTATCAAACCATATTGCCTTCTGGGGTTATGATTTTTAAGTTTTTCATTGCAAGTTTCTAACTAGTTATGCTTCTAGATGTGTATGAAGTGGATTATGGAAGGAATGCTACTGCTATTGATGAAATACGCTTCAACAAATTTCGTTACCGAAGTATGCCTGAAGTAGGCTACGATGTGCTTCTAACCCCACCACTTTCTTATCTTTCAAGATTTACTGGTTTGGGGCAGGTAAAGCCTAGACCTGATGATGCGCAGTAATGATGATTATTTTGTAATATATACTTAACATTTTTCATTTGTAATCGTTCTACATCTTACTTCGTACGGATCGCTTTATCTTAGCTTTTGATTACGTCTCATGCTCCTTGCAACTTCACTTATTTCGGCATTCTTTCACCTTTTATCATAGGTTTATTGCGGTAGAGTATTCCATGCTAATATATTTAAAGTTAGTTGGATATAGGGATATGTTATTAGTTGCTGTTCTCTACAGTTCAAATTTATTAATATTGTAGCTCATTATTTGATTTAGTTTCAACTTTTTAGATTTATTTTCCTTCTGTTTTCGTTTCCAATTTAAACCTTAATGTCGAATGCCATTGCTCTTTTTATTTTTGAGGGAAGTTTTTTTTATTGTTGCAGTTCTTGAATGTTTCCTATTTTTTATTCCTTATGAAACGCGATATTGTTATCATTGTTTTTTATTAATTCCCATATCTGTAGCGCAGCAAATTTCTTTCGAATTGATCTATTCTAGTAATATAAAGTTTATGGTGACATTTAATTTTTGATAAAATCTTCTGAACAGGTTTTTATTCCTTGTTTATAACTGATTAATAGCAGCAATACCTTTTTCAAAAAATCGTATTCTAGTATGTTGCGACTTTTTTATTAAAAAAAGTCTAACCTTCCATATTTTTGGGGGCACATTTATTTCGGTATTTCTTTACCTAAATTTTTTTCACGTCAGCAAATATTAAACACTTTGAAGCATCATGACAAATCATCTGTTGTTTTTTCCTGAATTTAAATGAAGTAGGTCAATTTCGACCATTGGGAGTATTTAATTTTCAATTTTTTTAAAATCCTTAATGTCTTATGGTTCTTTTTTTTTTCGCTTGCTCTAACCATAAATTTGACCGTGATTGCGCTGTTTTCCACTTTTATTATATTACTTCGTTATACTGCTGCCATGGTGAAATCCTCCATTTGCAGGGATTTACATTAAGTTAGTTTTTAAGCAGATGAATAATGTTACGGCTTCAGCCATTCTTACTGTTGCGTGAAAAACCGTTTTTAAATCCTCAAAGGTGGTCTGTTAATGATTTCACGCTTCGGTCACACACCTGCGGAGAACTACGAATAGGACATGAAAGTTTGCTTTATTCCTTTTTTGAAATTTCTTTACTTCTATAAACGTTTTCCTAAGTTTATGCTTTTTAAAATAGGTTTCGAAGAGACCTCGGAAGTAGCATCTATAGGATTGTTTGAAATCAGTTTGTCCACTTTTTTTCCTTATTTTTCCAAACAAAATTTGCTCGAACAGGTTTGAATCGTTAATAATCAAGCTCTGTTTAATATTGCTAAAATTCATTCCCACATATTTCGTGCCTGAAAACTTTTGTTATTGTTTAGACCAAAAAGTTACTTTATTTGGATGGTTGCAATTTAACCGTCTGAATCGTTTTCTTATCTTACGAGATGCCTATGGTTGTGTGCAAGTTACTGTCCCGGAAAAAAGAAAAGACTTAGTCGAGAAAGTCAAAAAGATCAATTGCGAATCTGTGCTAAAAATTAAGGGAGTGGTTGTAGATCGAGGGGAACAATATCGTAATGCAAACATGCGAACTGGCGATATTGAAGTAAGTTTTTCTTCCTGAAAGCTGAAGGCTGTAAGTCGACGGAATGAATAATTTACATCCAACTTGATATAGTACTTTATTTGAAACTTCGTTATTTCAGCTTCAGCTTTTTAGTTCAAAACAAATAAAGAGGTCAAGTGGTGTGCACTTTTTTCTGCTCTAGATATTAGGGAGAAATCCATATTTTTTTACAGTTGCACTGTTATCTTCAGTTAAGAAATATTCCAGTTGAAAACTGGAAATTTTTGCAGGTGATGGTGGATGATTTAGAACTACTAAATCCTTCACCGGCAAATTATCCACTGGATGAATTAACATCAACAGTGGAGACGAAACTCCGGTATCGTTTTCTGGATCTGAGAGCGAAACGTATGCAACGAGCACTCAGGTTTTTTCTGCATTTTTGTTCCTGTAGGACTGGCTGTTCTTTTTAAAATAAATAGACAATTTAATTTTCTGAATTGTTTTCAAGGTTAAGAGCGAGTGTTCTTCATGGGATGCGAAGGTATTTAACCGAGAAAGCAGGTTTTGTTGAGGTATTTTTGTTAACTCCTTGACATTTACCTTGCCCTTTTTTTTTAACACTTATGAGTTTAACAGGTTGAGAGACAAACTTTTCAGTACTGCTGAGCTCTATTGTGCATTTTACGTTTTGTCTTGTATGTTTGAAAATATGGTCAGTTTCTTCGTATCAGAACGATAAGATAAATGCTAATGGTATTATTGTTTCGTACTTACGTTATTGATTCTTACTGCTAGATAAGGTATTTTACAAAAGCGTCATTTTTAAAGTGGTTGTTGTTATGTCCCTATTTTGTAACTTATATTTGTTTCAAATATTGGAGCTTTTATTTTAAAAAAATACGTAGATGCACTCCATTTTACTTCTGTAGAATCAATATATTTGAATAATCGACAAGTTTTTTGTGCAGGTTGAAACGCCAACTCTGTTTCGACGAACTCCGGGTGGCTCAAAAGAGTTTATTGTTCCCGCACCGAAACCGAATCTCAGGAAGTTTTATTCTTTGCCTCAAAGTCCTCAGCAGTTCAAGCAGTTATTAATGTGTGGTGGTATTGATAGGTATTTTCAGGTAAATTAAAAAGTGTAATTTATAATTTATCTTCAAAATGTCAAATGTAGATATAATGTTTTGAAAAATCGACTATATAATAGTTACCTCAATAATTTTAGTGTAGTAGCATGGAGTCAAAAATTTCGGTAACATATTAAAATCTTTAGATTACTGAAATATTTCTGTCCACAAAAATTTTTGGGTAAAGTGGGTAATATTTTCAATGACGTTTGCATTTTCTATTCATCTTTTAGGCAAAAAATTTCTTTCAAAGTCTTCAAACATTATTTAAATTTGTTGAAGGTTGCTCGGTGCTATCGAGATGAAGGTGCGAAGTCAGATCGACAGCCTGAATTCACGCAACTTGATCTCGAATTGTCATTCACTGATCAGGATAATGTTATGAAATTAGTAGAGAATATTATTGTGGAATCGTGGCCTAAAGAATTGGTATCTTTGTAGAAATATCATTTCTTAATCTCTACAGCTGATTCGGACGTTTTATTTAGGAATAAATTCCTGAAGTCAAGATATGTAACTTGCAGATTATAATCACATACATTTTAGGACGATTTAAAGCCTTCGACACCGTTTAAACGAATGAGATATCTGAAGGCAGAACGCTTATTTGGCACGGATAAACCAGATTTGCGTATTCCGTGGATTATTAAAGATTGCACTTCTGAGCTTTCATTCCTGCGAAAACATGATATTATGAATTTCGCTGCGAAAATTTTTGTTGCTAGAGATGCAGAAGGTATTGTAAATGACGACATTTTGAATGAATGGACCCGGATTTTGCAAAGCAATGTATTGTCAGAGGTTTGCAGTGTTACTTTTAAAACATCAGGGGAACTAAGGTTTCTAACAGCTTATCCTATTCCTTTCCTTTTCCTTATTTTTTATTGTATTCATTGTCGTCTGAAGAAAAAATGATAAGATTCCTTCCTGAAATAATAAAATTTCAGAATTTTATGCTTCTAAAAACATCGGGGAAGAAATGGTTTGTGGAAGTTCAAAATGATGTTTTGATAAACAAATTCGGCATTAAAGAAAAAGATATTGCCGTTATATCGTGAATTTTCATTACATTTTTTGTTTATTTTTAAGTTTTTGCAGCAAATTTTTAATGTGTAAATCATTTTAACCTGTAATTGTATTGGAGAGGATGATGAGGATTTAATTTTATTTTTTATGAATTGTAAGTTTCACTGATAACATTTAATTATTTTAAAGTGTTACAGAGAGAAGACGTCAAAATTGTGGAACTTGCATAGTTACTAGGTGAAATAGTAATTTTCTCAGATATCTCATGCTATATATGTAATATAAGCTGAACTAAGTTTTGTTTATGTGGGGCGATGATGCTGGTGTAAAATGGACACTTGGTCAGCTGCGTCATTTAGTCGGTGAAGCGATGCATTTACGAGCTCAACAGCGCATGGAGTTCGTTTGGATAACACATTTTCCATTGTTCACTGTTAATTCGGAAGGTCGCCTAGAAAGTTCTCATCATCCTTTCACTGCCCCTATATCGGAAGATTTACAGCTATTGTACGAACCGAACAAGCTTCTTTCGATTACCGGTTTTTTCTTTTTATTCGGAATTTAATTTTGGTCTTAAATCCATCAAAAATAAAGTAAATAGGAACTGATATAACAGTGATCTATTGATATGTTATTATGAGTCTGTTTATTGTATTTTCTGCCAGAATTTAAAAATAGAAAAAATCCAGTGCCTTCTTTTCTCCTTTTTTTGGAATGTTATGAATAGTTGGATGCATGTTGTAGGTCAGCATTATGATTTGGTATTGAACGGTGTTGAGCTGGGTGGAGGTTCGATTCGGATTCATAATGAGGATATTCAGCGACATCTGCTGTCTACGGTACTTGGTGATTCGTCAGATGAACTTGTATGTTTTGAAAAAATTTTTTTGATTTAATACATTTTGTATATATTTGTGCATATCACTGAATGATTATAGATAGTTCGTTATCAAACTTCAGCGTGACTTTACTTATTTGTTTATTAATATTTATACATATTTTATTTTTGCTGTTTTCAGAGTACATAGTTTGAATGGAAATTCCTCTTGTGCAGGTGTTCTGATGTTTAGCATGTTTAGCTTCATCCGTCTTTACAATTCTTAATACTGAATTTAATTACTTATTGAGACTTAGGAACATTTGCTAAAAGCATTGTCTTATGGTGCTCCACCTCATGGTGGTTTTGCAATTGGTCTGGATCGATATATGGCTTTACTTGTTGGACGAGGCGATTCAAGTGTGCCAATCCGAGAAGTGATTGCCTTCCCGAAAAGTAAAGAAGGTAACGACCTCATGACAGGATGTCCTTCTGAGGTCACTTCTTCAGAGCTGAGCAGGTGAAAATATGGACTAGTTCTTTTTCATTGCCTAAAAATGATTTAGCAAACTTCATGGATTTCATCATGTTAGTATTCTGATCATTATGGAAAATAATTCTCTTAAAGTGGTCCAAATCAGCAAGTTAGTAAAAATGAGATATAAGAAAGGATTTAATTCAAATACCATTTCTAATAATCCTGTTTATTTTAAGTGTTCACATTTTGCATATTCAGGTATGGTATCTCTTTGTCCATGGCGCAGGATGTCAAGACAGAACACGGGGAAACTTCTAGAGAAAGAGATGACAACATCCAAACATGAACACGTTAACGCTGATTTTGTTGTAAAAGTACTCATGTCATAAAAATATAGTCTTTTCCGAGAAGCACATATCCAGTCTAAAATGAAATATAAATACTTTATAATAAAGTGCAATTAATTTGTAAATTTGTAACTATGTTTAGCTAGTTTCATTATTTTATTATGTCTGTCTGTTACATCTTAGAAGCTGAAGGAAATGGCTTATAAGTTGTAAAATATAAAAGCATCGAACAAAAGCTAAAGGATGAAGAACAACCGTACATATTATTTTCAATTAATTTTTTTTTTTTTTTTTTACAGCTGGTTTTCCAGAGATCGACATGTGTATTTAACCTTCTTCTGCAAAATTTATTAAAATTCCTGCAAGGCTGTAGCCATGACGAATTGCGTTTTGTTTTAAAATACAATTTTGGATTTGAAAGTCGGGTGATTTTGTTTCGCTTTCATTACCCAGCTCGGTATCACACTGAGTATCGAGAGCTATATTAGAAATAAAGTTTCGGGACTTTTAACTGCTTCAGAATCTACTTAACATTAAACTCGCAAACTGTCGAAATACATCGAAACAGAAACTGGATCTCCGAAGAATGAATTTGCTTATTATCGTGCTGCTTGTATATTTCTGGTTAGAATAGCATCATAAAAGAACAATAGTAGTTTAAACCAGTTCTAACTGATGAGTCGTTGTCTCTTTCTATTTTGGATGAAGGCGTTGGTGCTGTCTGTTATGGGGATAGCCGGACGTGAATGGATTTGATTACGCTATTGGAAGAGCCGATATGGGGTATCTAGTAACTTCGAATAGACATCGTAAGGAAAATCTCTTGCTGAAATATGATTTCATTTCTCTGTATCAGCTAGTCCACTGGAGCTGATGAATATTTTAATTATTTTTCTTTTTCATGCATATGAAACCTCATTTTACAGTATTTCACTATGGCTGTTATCGAGTCAATCTTAGCTAAGATTTGATCTTGTGAAGTTTTAGGAAATTTTGTAGAATTTTCCTTATTTTTCGTCTAATAAATGGATAAATTTGAAGTAGTTGAGTAGCTTAAACTTTCAGTTTACTTCGGAAGGCTGTTTATCCGCCAAGTAATTGGGCGCCCAAAATGGGAAGGGAAATCAGACTTAATATTTGGTCATTTTGGATATTAATTTAAATATTAATATTCTAATCTTAGTTTGTTTGATTCCAAATCATTTATATTTCATACTACTAGTGTGATATACTTGAAATTCTGTACTGTACAAAATGTATCATTGGCTTAAGCTTTTTCAAGTTGAAGCCACCTAGCTGTTCAGCAAAATTTGACATGTGGCCCATAACTAATGCTTTTTAATTACTGTCGTCTGTCTTGAAATTATCTAAATTAGTTTTAACTTTCATAATGTAACATGTGGTGCATGATTAATTCATGCGAAATCATCTTTCCATTCATTTATAGATCTCTTAATTGCCAAAATTCCTTCATCGTATCTTCTGGAGTGTATTCCCTGAAATCAGTTCCACAATCTGTTCTGTTCTTCTATTCTTCCATATAATGCAAAGTTTATTTATATAGTTGAAATGTATATCTTTGTATTTTGAAATACAAAAAATCAATATTGACGATCCTTTTTCTTTTAACATTTTTTGTAATATTTCAATGACAAAAAACTTATTTCTTACTTTCATGTAAATTTGAGCTTAATATATGAAGTAGCTTTACAAAGAAACTAAATATTTTAACAAAATGGAACTATTTGAAATCATAATCAGAAGATGGTGAAGTTGTAGAATGGATACATTTGAATATATTGCTCAGATAATGCTTTTATTTTATAAGCACATGACTTAGATATGCTTGTCGTTTTTTTTTTTTTTTTTTTTTTTTTTTTTTTTTTTTTTTTTTTAAAATTTTTATATTTTTTTTTTTTTTTTTTTCTTTTTTTTATTTAAAATTTATTTTTTTAAT